>CP135576.1:5968402-6053971 GCA_032401905.1 Swietenia macrophylla
TTTTGATAAGGGAAGATCACTTATTTTAAGTACTTTTTGAACTTAAAATTTAAGTAATGCTATAATATTATTTGTTAACCATAGTGTCACACAAACTCTAATTTTGATTATAACAAAATAATAAACTTCTATCAATTTACAAAGATGAAGTTTTATAAAGCCGATAATCAAACTACAAGTTTAGGACAATAATCATAAAATCAATTATTTTATGGTTGTGTATTTTTGTTTGTATTAATTTGTTTAAACTCAAACTTTTCACTTAATGTTCATACTTGCAAGTGGAAACATTTCAGAAATCAAATATATATATATATATATATATATATATTTTTTTTTTGTTGATCTTTACATTTCAAATGGATCTTTTTACAGATTTTTAAAACTTGAATTTTTGACCTAATTGCAAAAAATTTTATAAATGAACAGGGATCAATCAGCAGGATTTATAAAATTTTTAAAATAAAATGTATTATTAGAAAATGCCAAACTGGTCCACTGGTTACTCAAACTATCGAATTAGTTTGCTGGATTTAGGTTATGATTCAACTAAACTGTCTGTTTAGTCCAACAGATTTCGTGAACTAATTTTAAGTTTGATTTCAATTTAGTACTCGTTTCAAGTTAAATTGAATTGAGATCTATAGGGTCATTTTAAATTATCATTAAACATTTACAATCTATTTAATCCAACCTTAGCCATAAAAAATAATATAATAATAAAATATTATTTTTTAAAATTTTCACTAAGTCGTATTTCAATTAAAAAATTTATAATTTCATCATTTTAAGCTCAAGTTTTAAATTCAAACTTTTGCACTCTTTATTTTTTGTTATTAACTGTTTGCATTACCTATTTCTTCAAAGTATTAGCTTCCCATTATTTGTTGACTTTTATTTTGAGTTAAAATTTTATGATGATATTGTATTATTGTTTTTTTAAAGAACTATGAGGAAGGCAACAAGTTAAACCAAAATTCAAAGTGAACAATTTGAATTAAATAAAACTGAACTTTTTTTGAATATGCCAGAAATTTATATCTATTATACTACAATTAGAAATTCTATGTTTAGATTGAACAATTTTTATCCCTACTATATTTTTACTTAATAAGAGTTTGATAGAAATTATTATCAACACGTTTATCATATTGCCTACAATTTAATGTTAGTGGGAAAATTTTAGTGTTGAATATTTTTTTTTCTCTGTTATATTTGTATTTCATGATTAAGGGTTTGTAAAAAATATATACCGATAATATTATATTATTATCCAAAATTCTATGTTCACTCAGAATTTTGTCCAAAATTGTATGTTCAGACTGAACAATTTATACTCTTGCTGTATCTTTATTTCATAGTTATTGAGATCAAAACAATTTCAGCCCTTATTATGCTTTCACTTTAGTTAGGAGTATGTCAAAAATACTCCTAATATGTTTTTATTACATAGGATCAAAATTTTTTCTACTTCCATTGCACTTTTATTTTTAATTATATCAAAATTATTATGATATAACAAAATTTTATGTTGAGAAAGAATAATTTTTTCTTCTTATTATATATTTCTTTAGGAATCATCCTTGGTTGGGAAACAAGACCGAACTATATTAGATAGAATTGGTTTGTATAATATTTGTCTAATTAATTGGGGTAATTTGAGTTGGTCCTAATTCAATCCAACCCAACCAAATTCATGCCCACCTCTGCTTGTCCATGTTTATTGCTCATTTCTTATACATCCAAAACCTTGCGAATGTAGAGTCCAAGTCAATATATTAGGTGAAATCCATGTATGCAACCCAAGATGGGGTGAATTGAGTTTTAGAATTATTCTTACAATACAAGATAACTCAAAAAAAATTCAATAATAATTAATATAAAATTGAGTAAGGGAAAGAGAAACAAACACAAGATTTACAATGGTTTGAAAATTCAATGGCTTACATCCATTCAGTAAGCTCCAAACTTGTGCTTTTTCACTAGAATAAATGTTCCAACCTTAAAGACACTTAAATATAGTCAAAGAAAATTTTGATTTCTTCCACAACCTTACAATTAATTCATTCAATCACTTAATTTATTTTTACAAGAGCACAACAACTTTCTTTAACTCTCTTCAATGAGAGAATGTATACAAATGAATGCGTAAAGCATATAATATGTATTTGTAGCAAGTTGTAAGTTTACCAATGATTTTTAAACTTAAAATATCTATGTAAGTGCTTAGAATGCTTGAGAGAATGTTCAATAAGAGAATGGATACAAAGTGAATATTAAATAAGTTAAAATTTAGAAATTTTTAATAAAATTAAATAAGTTAATTTTTAAAAAATATATGTACAATTATTTTATGTGAAATTTTTTGAATAAAAATTATAAAAAACAAAAAAGGATACACTTGGAGTGTCATAAACAAAGAAAATATAGAAAACAAAGACAAATTACAATATCATGTGCTTGTATTTGATTATTTGTTATTATTGATTCAAAAATCTAGTTGTGAAGGTGTTCGTGTTCCACTATTAGTAACAATCTATATATTATTAAAACATATTGAACAACTTATGACTAAGTTATCATTGTAACAAACATATGATAAATTTTACTGTTTATTATAGTTATTTTTATTAAGATTAAATTGTTATCAAATTTTATTTGCATTAAGATGTTCATTACAATAAATCATATTATTATTATGATAGTATGACCATATACTTCACATGTATGTTGTCAAAATTAATATTCATAACTGACAGTCTATGTAAGTCAAATCAACAAATACTAATCTTAGTACCACTTTACCTTTAATATTGACTACTCACTAGTATCGATTAGTATTTCATTATATTTTAGTTTTAATTTGTAGTATGCTGTAAATGCTATGGTTAATTTTTAATAATGTAGTATTTTAAAGATATTTAGAATTTATGTTACATTTAGGAGATTATCTAACATATATTAGATATAATGTTATATATGAATTTTTAAATTTTATATTGGTTGTTTTAAGTTTTTCGCTCGTGTTTCAAATATTTTTTATTATATGTTTCAAAATTTTTATTAAATATTATAAGTCTCTTATTTCATGTTTTAAGTTACTTTTGTAAATTATTTCATATTTTATGTTGACCATTTTAAATTTTGCATTCTCATTTCAAGTTGCCCATTGAACGATGTATAATACAACATTTATATATTTGCCGTTCTTTATATTTAATAATATTTCTACGGTAGCATTTTTAGGTGCTATGTATAATAATTAATAACATAACATTTTAAAAAAGCTGTACTATTAACATTAATTAGTGACAAATAAAAAAGCTACCAAAAAAGAAGGAAAGTATTTAAGAAAAAAAATATATCTTTGACCCAAATAGGGGGAAAAAAATACTCCAAACTTAAAAATTTTTAAATAAAGTGGTACACAAGTCTAAAATTTTATATTTTGTATATACACAACAAGTATTTATAAAAAACATTAAAATAAATAGGATAATGTAAAAAAATGTGCCACTTCTTCTTTTAATTATAATATATAATTGACAATTAATTAATATTATAAAGTTGCAGAGAATCCTCGTGCTTGTAGCTACTTTTTTTTTTTTTTTCGTTTCGTTCTAGTATGCTTATTTCTTGCTTGGTCTATTCAACTTCTTCTATCTCTTGTATTGGACAAAGGCTCAACTGTCCTTCCTTAACCTTTTTGAAATGTCTAAGCATGCTTATGAATATAAGATTTCACATGTTTCAGAGAACTAGATAGGAGAAAAGACCCAGAGGATTCTTTTGAAGTAGCATAACTAGACCAAGGGATTTGTCTTGAACTAGCGCAACTTTAATTCTTTACTTTTGTCACTAAAAAATTCAACCAAATTTCTAAAATCCCCAAAAATATATTTTCAAACATTTAACCATCTATCTTGGGATAATGTTGTAGCGAGATTGCTCTTACTCTAAGGTTTTCCATTTTGGTATCTTTTTCCACATATATACCCATTTGATTTTCTTTCTCTCAAGCTATTTCTTCACTTTCTCCCTTGTTTTTCTTATGTCTTTCAATACTATTTATTTTATAATTTGATAAGGGAAAAACAAATTCCACGCATATCAAGTCATAGGGAATTTTTTGGACAACTCAACACATAATAATATCAAATATTTTTTAAAGTTTTTGAAAGTCAATCATTATCGTACTCTAAAATTTTTTTCAATCTCTAAAGAAAAACTAACCAAAAAACTATATCTAAAATTAAAATTTGGACAAAAATACGTACAAAAATAAATGGTAAACCTATAAATGTTATAGCCCGAACAAATCTTATGAGAAAACATTTGAAAAAGAAGTTGCTCTTGTAAAATTTACCATTTTATTACAAGATAAAATGAAGAAAGAATTAGCACAATAAAGAAAGTTCATTGAGCAGATAAAAAAAAAGGTAAGTACCTAAATCTATTATATAAATCACAAATTTTTTTATAGATATTGAGCACATCATGGAAAAAAAAAAGTTAATTTGTAGGTTTACAAATGCACAAAATTTTGTACTACTAAATTCTCAAATTTTTTAATTTTAGAATCAAAATCAAGCAAATCAAGAATCTGGTGATGAACCACACATTACTTCGATAGTAAGAATAAGTTAACAATATTTATTTATAAATTTAAATATATTATATTGATTAGAATTATAACTTAATTATTGTTTCCTTATTAGAGTGTGAATATGAAGACTAATGTCACTAAATGCAATTTGCTTGATTAGGAAGGGATTGAAGATTGTTGTAGTGTAAGGATATTGGTCTTCAAATGATCCAAAAGCACTGGTTCATTATATTTCTATTAATCCAAATGCCATGAGAATTTGGGTCGATATGGCAAAAGAAGGTAAGAAGTTTTTGTGGAAGACTACACCTTATATGACATAAATTGAAGAAACTGTTGGTAATACAATCGCATGGCTTGCTAATTTAATTGTTATGAACTCTACAAATTGACATTTGTGTTATTTATATATTTAGGTAATTTCTTGTCTATTAACTTTATATGTATTAATGTCCATATCTTTTCATCATTATTTAAAGTCATTTGGATATTGCACTATTTTTCTTGTAAAAAATTATGTTGTTATATGGATTTTCTCTTACCTACATGTCTTAACTTTAATTTTTATTTTTGAAAATTTAGAATAAGTTGAAGAAAATTTTATATTTGCGCTTATCCATTCTTTCATGTTATTAAGTGCATTGATAATGGGGATCTTAGAACCTCGTATATTATTTTCAATGACCTATGATAGTAGTTGTTGGCTGAAAAATATTATTTTAAAAGTGTTGAGTTGTTAATAGTATGTAATATAAGTTGTAATTTTTTTAAAAATACCCATGTTTGAGGGGATATTTTGTCAAATTATTTGCAAATAGCTACATATTTTAAATTTTGTTACTCAAAATTAAGATGGTCTAATGTTAAAGACTCACAAGAAAGTTTTTTGAACTAATATTTATAACTATTTAAACATTATGACGAAATTTCTATAGTGAAATACTTCAATTAAACAAATTATCAATTTATTTATTTTTTTTGTGTAATAGTATATAACTTATATTTTTATTTAAATTTATAATGCATATCATGTTAATAAATATTACTTTTGAAAGAAGTTTTAGGTGTAAATTAAAGATGAAATAGTAATTTTTGTTCAATTTTTGTCTTTTCAAAGAAGAAACAATGTTTTTTTTTAATTTTTAATTTTTATCTTTGTGAAATATGATACTTTTATGTTTATTGTTAATTAAGTATAATTTTTATTTGTACTTGCTATCTATATCTTTATATTATGATGGTCATACACAGGGATGGATTATATATAATTCATTTTACTTAGTTCATATATTTGGACTATAGATTTTAATTGAAAAATATTTGTTTTATTATAAATAATATGTATATTTCTCTATCATATATTCAATTCTATTTAATAATTATGGTAATAACTATTTAGTAATAGCAAACTTTAAATGCTACAAGTAACTAATTTATAGTATCTAGTATTTTTGTTAGACTATGATAGATAATTTGGTAACATTTTATAAATGCTATGAGTCATGTAATTTGTAGCATATTATAGTTGCTACATACCCTTAAATCTATAACATTGATACTATATCATGAAAGATAATGTGGTAGCATTTTTAAATTGCTACAAGATTTACTGTGTAACAAGACTAAAGTGCTACAAGTAATATATTTGCAACGTTTTCACTGTGCCACAAAAGATAATTTGATAACATTTTTTAAGTGCTACATAATGTATAATGGTAATTTTTACCCAATGCAACTAAAAACATGTGTAGCTTTCATTATATACTACAAAATTATATCTTTATCATAACACTTAAAAAAAAATGCTATCATTTATTTTGGTAGCACTTTTTAAAAATAAATGCTACACTTAAAAAAAATGCTACTAAAAATAAACAATAATATTTTTAGGTGTTACTATATTATAATTTTGTTGTAATGAATTATTGATAAATTGAGAATTGATACAATTACCAATTTTTGTGATGCATTTCAGTCTTTCAAATTAATTTATTATTTATGTCTGCTTGAAAACTATTTTTTGAACAATAATTTTCAACACTTTTACTTTTTATCTCTTATAATTTTTTCTTTTCTTTTATATTTTTGTTTCTAAAATTAAGCCTAGTCTTTCTCTTTTGACTACTGTACAAAATTATGAGAAACAAACACTTATAAATAAACCAACTTAAAAACAAACCTATCATTTTTTAACTAAAAAAGCAATTAAATTGTTTTCTATTTAAACTGTTTTATTCATTATAAGAGAAGAAATCACTTTTTGAATAAACAAGTGATAATGTTGGTTTTAATTTAAAATGTTTTCTTTACCATTTAGGAATTAAAATCATCTTTTTTACTTAACTTGTTATCTTTATGGCTTAGAAAAAAAATCACTTTTTTTTTTTAAAAAAGTAGTACTTTTTAAAAGGAAAATATTTAACCTTAAATATTAAGTTTATCTCATATTTAATTTAACTACTCAATTAGGGAAAAGATAAAAGAGAAAAGAAAATCTCTTAACTGAACTTTACTTTCTCTACATCTTCTCTAACCTTCCCTTTGACTTCTTTCATTTATTTGCTCATAAAGTTCATTTATTTTTATTTTCTTGCTTACAAAATATACAAAAACATACATTTGAAAAGTGTGTTTCTTCTTGTTGTTATTTTTATTTATGTTTTTATGTGTGTATATTAGTTATCAATTCAAAAATATTTTCTATTAGATCTTAATATATAGAAGTTGAGTCATATAAAATTTTTTGTAGTATTATTGTGCACTTAAATTTTAAGGGACTTTTCATGAAATTTGTCATAAAAATTTTATTTTTATTGAAACATGATCAAAGATCATAAAATTTTAGATCTTAACTTTATTTTTTTAATTTTTATTTTTTTAAATCATATTATATCATGTCAATTCATACAAGTATGTATTAAAATTTTGTAGAGTTAATATTAATGTTTCTTAGAGGACGGAAATTTAATTTTAAAATAACACTGTTTAATAATATGTTTAGAGTTGTTTATGTTGTATATTATTAGATATATAAATAATTCAAGCAATAAATTCAACATTAACAATTTAAATGCATATCACTTGTACATATTTTGTTTTTGTTATAGCAATAACTTTCTTTAAGAACGTTGATTTCTTTTTTTATCCCCTTTTTTGAATAATTTTTAGTAATTTAAACTTTGGAACAAATTCTTATCTTAAATTTTTTTGGTTGTAAATAATTTCCAAGCTTTTAAATTTTTGGGTATTGATATAAAGTTATAAATTTATAATTGTTTAAGAACATTGTGACAATGAGTTTTTGTTAAATCTTTTTATCATTATTAATGACTTTATTGAATTCTATCTTATAAACGAGTCTCATTTAAACACGAAAAGGCAGCTTTTATCATTAAAAAAAAAATGAGGTTCTTAGTTAAGTTACGTAATTAAGAAAATGTTATTTTATTGGTTAGATTTCTTTACACAAGTATAAATAAAAAAAAAAGAAGAAGAAATATTGAGAAAAATGACTCGATTCCTTGTCTGTCCAGACAACTCACTTGAATGTTGTTTTTATTTTAAATTGTTCCCTTGCAACTCTCTATTAGCATTATGAAATCAATCAGTCCAACATGATCTTTCCATCACAAAAATATGAATCTATTCATTATTCTAGGAACGGTGGATGTTGGGCTGATTCATCAACAAAATTGGAAGTGATACGCCACACTTTATAATTATCTTTATTGGTAGATTCGTAGGATATTCTCAGGATTACTTGTATGCATGCTTAAACTCGTTGACAATTGAACATATTTCCCATAATTTGTTGGTGAGCTTGCCGGCAAGAGATTGGACGTGAAGGATGTCTTCGAAATGTGAAACACTATTAAAAAATATTTTAGTTTCCGAGAAGCAAGGTACAGTACCGCTCGTACATGGATTTTCGGACACGGCTGGCTTCTGTTCATGTCGCTTAGCTTAGACAAGCCTCCACTTTTAATTTTTTTTTTTTATTTTACTTTTCCACAGCTCTAGTGTAACAAAGTTTATTATGTGACATTTAATTTCTTGTTCCAAAATATTTATTTCAGAAGTTAAATATTACACTTGTTATTGACATTAATGGTCCATTTATGTCCTTCATTTCTTATCGAGCGAGATCTATCGGTAAAGAAAAAAAGTACTTAATTTATTTATAAATTAAAATTTATCCAGATTTTAAATAAGTATTTGTGATAATAATATAATACAAAAAAATTACTTTCAAAATGAGCTATTTCTACTTTCACAAAATTATTACAGTACGGCTTGAACTCAAATCTACAGTACGAATATTCTCACTACCTAATTCCATCACGGTTTGAATCGATGGGAGCTTCCAGTCAAATGGTAAGTTTGCCATTTGCTTTATTCTCTTTCATCTTCCAGTCAAAAGCTAAGCCTGAGCTAGCAGCTGCAAGAGAATAATCAGGAAGTGAATCTTCACAGACTTCTGCGGTCCTGCTGTGTTAATTGCTGTTAGCACATCCAACTTCACACTATAATGAACTTCCTTCACGCCATTGCAACTAATATTAATTTTTTCAAAATTTCAAACTCTCCTAGTTATTTTCCTCCCCACCTTTAATATCACAACTCACTTATCCTTAACGCATAAAAATATGGACAAATTATTCTTCCCAGCTTTTCTTTTCCTCTTCACCATTTGCCTTTTTCCTCAATTAATCCGTCAATCTCATGCATCAGCCGACGAATATTTTGCCCGGAAACCTCCTCGCGGTGTTATTCAGACTCCACACGCTCGTTCGGAATCCGATCCTCAACAGGTTTACGTCTTTCTTGCAAGCAAAAATCTTTCTGACCCATTTTTCTTTTCTATTTGTTCAATAATTTTTCTTTTTCTTTTTTGAAGGTGCATATTTCACTGGCGGGGAAAGATTACATCAGGGTTTCTTGGATAACAGATGATGAGAAGGTAGCGTCAATGGTGGAATATGGCAAAATACCTGGCAAATATAATGCAATGGCAACCGGAGAACATACCTCGTATAAATTCTTCATTTATGACTCCGGGAAGATTCACCACGTTAAGATCGGACCTCTGGAACCAGGCACGTTGTATTATTACAGATGTGGAGGTCACGGGCCCGAGTTTTCCTTCAGGACACCTCCTGCAAGATTTCCCATTGAATTTGTTGTTATTGGTAAGTTAGATGTTTATATGTGAAGCTCTAGATATAGCTAGAAATATTCTCAGCCATAGAAACAAGAACAACTTTTCTTTCATAAGTTGGTAAACTTTGATCTGCGTTCGAGATTTTTATTTAAACCAAGGCAAATTATCCTCATCGATAGTATGAAATAACTTGAGACATGCATGAATCAAGATCTTTTACTTTCTCTGTGAACTGCTTATAATACAATCTAAGTTTCTAGATCAATTTTTGAGTGATATATTCTCTCAATTATGAGAACAAAGCAAAACAAACGTCCCACAAGTAAAAGTAGGAGAATCAAAGTCTAGTAGCTATTTACTTCGAAAGAAAATGTCAGAGTTTAATTAGCATGATAACCAACAAATTAATGGAAACGACGGACAAAGCAGACTTAATTTTCTATAAAGTGGTTTTGAAGCTAAAAGGACGTGCCTTATTTAGCTTCATTTCATGGTACCGAAAAGGAAAAAGCAGGAGAGGGTACACTTCTTATTCAGGTGTTTGGCTTTTTGAACGACTCTTTCGGTTTTTCTTTTTATCTCATTTTGTGTGTCTAGGCCTTCAGGTTTGTGCTTGGATATCTTGGCAACAGAGAGCGGCTTGGTTCTGCTAGATATTAGATTAGTCCATGAAATCAATAGTAATGTCTATCCCATCCTATTCAAAAGATCTCAAACAGAACTCTCAGGCTAAGAATCCCAATGACATCACTCGTTTATAGGCATCATTTTAGGGTGCATTCATGTAATTTTCATTATTAAAATTCAACCATTTTCAGTTTAGACTTGAGGGAGAAGCTTAATTAAATTAGTGTTGAAATAAACTACCCAGCCGGCGTTTCTGCAAGAGCCAGAACTAAACGTGCATTAGGATTTTTATTTGCTATTTTTTTTTTATTTTAATACCGTGAACAAGGATTCTCAACAGTTAAGATATTAGGAAAAAAATCTTCAATATTCCCAATTTATTTCGTATTTTCAATCCCAGGAGACCTTGGACAAACCGAATGGACGGCATCAACCCTAGAACATGTTGGCAGCGAAGACTACGACATATTTTTATTACCGGGCGATTTGTCATACGCAGATTTTCATCAACCGCTTTGGGATTCATTCGGCCGTCTGGTTGAGCCGTACGCGAGCCGTCGTCCATGGATGGTGACGGAAGGAAATCACGAGATCGAGATTATTCCGATCGTCTATCCTGACGGCTTCAAGGCCTACAACGCACGGTGGCCGATGCCGCATGAAGAGAGCGGATCGTCATCAAATTTGTACTACTCGTTCGATGTCGCCGGAACTCATATTATAATGCTGGGATCTTACACGGATTTTGATTCTGATTCTGCTCAGTATAAATGGCTAGAAGCCGACTTGGCCAAAGTCGATCGGAAGAAGACGCCATGGATTTTTGTGCTTCTGCATGCTCCCTGGTATAATACTAATACTGCTCATCAAGGGGAAGGAGAAAGCATGAGAAATTCCATGGAAGAGCTGTTGTACAATGCGAGAGTCGACGTCGTTTTTGCTGGGCACGTACATGCATATGAACGATTTGTAAGCCCCTTCGTTGCTATGATTTATTCTAGAAATGCATGAGATATAATTTTTATTATCTATTTTAATTTCTTTTCGTTTATCTTTTTGATTGCAGACTAGGATTTACGACAACAAAGCTGATCCCTGCGGTCCGATGCATATAACAATTGGAGACGGAGGGAACCGGGAAGGACTTGCTTTAAAGTAAGTAATTTTTTTTCGCTCATTTTTCTATTTTCGTTGCAGGTTTTGACTGTATTGTGTTTTGTTGTTACATTTGTAAAGGTTTAAGCCACCATCTCCACTTGCACTGTTTAGAGAATCAACCTTTGGGCATGCACGATTGAAGATAGTGAACGAAACAAGTGCTCACTGGTCATGGCTTCGCAACAATGAATCAACCGCTGTTATGGCCGATGAAGTTTGGCTTGAAAGTTTAAGCACTTCAAAACTATGCTCCAGTAATTTTGATGCCCCAAAATCTTCATCTTCATCATCATCATCAGTCACCAAAGACGAACTCTGATCTGATCACCACAAATTAATAAAATTGATAATCTCAAAACTCCTACTTGTAAGCTTCGGTTTTGAGTCTATTGAAGTCATAATACAAAAGAGCCTTCCTCTTCTTCTTTTTTTTTTTTTTTTTTCTTTTATACAGTAAGAGATGGACAAGTTCTTGATAATAAAAAGTTTTAAATAGTATGGTCATACACATTAATATTACTAACATGATAAAATTATTCAATTAATAAAATAAAAAAAAAATTCATTAGTAGTAGCTAAAAAAAGTCAATAAATAATTCCATAAAAATTTTCTCATCATGTTAATTGAATAGTGAGATCTTCTATTAATTTTTTTTATCCGTCATTAATAAATATATATTTTTTATTTTATTAATTAGATAGTTTCGTTACGTTAATAATGTTGACGTGATAGGACCGTACAACCTAAAATTCTCTGGTATGAGAATGTTTTCCTTTGCAGCTTTCCAAGGGTATGTTTTTCTATTTGTAATTCTAAGGTTTAAACACTGAATGGCTTATTTATTTTTAATTAGTATGAAGTATGAATTTAACTTAATTTCTTACATTACTTTATTAATTACTTTATAGCCTTATTAGAAATAATATATATATTTTTAACTCATAAGTGATTTGATTTCAACCCTCCTAATCATCTCAAATAATCTAGCTTAATCTTATGCATGCATCAGCTTGTGAATGTAATCCTTTCTTTATTCAACAAGAATTTGCATCTTAATGGCAATTAATTTTTTTATCAGATGCTTAGAAACTTTTATTTGCAACTTTAATTAAAATTTACAAGAAAGTTGTTTGTATATAAAAAGTTTAACCTTTTAAAATTAGGTAATATTGATAACTATACAATTACAATAATAAATATGTTAGGTTAATAGGAGGTTTTGTCTTTTACAATATTTAGTTGGTGTTGGTTATAATATAATCATAACCAAAAAAATGTTATGTTAAATAGAAAGCTTAAAGACTTTGAAGATTTCAAATACATTTGCTGTGCTCTTGATTGGATACACTTAACTTCTTTTCAAATAGTCATCTATGAAAAACACAAAGTACTTTACTCCTCTTAGAGATGTAATCGATGCTTACCAAATGTCTGAATAAATTGATCGTAGAATGATTTTGCTTCTAGAACTCAGTACTGAACTTTAGTGTATGTTGTTTATTAATAACACATTGTTCACAAAATTGTAGAATACCATTTTGAGATCAAAAAGCAGTTTTCATTCCGAGAAAATCTTCAAATCTTTTTCTGATATATGTTTAAACTATCAATGTCACATCATCGTTAATTCTTCTTTAAAGTTTATTGATACAACTAATCCATTTGCTTCCTATAGTATTTCTCTTTGTATTATGTATAAATTTACAATTACTTTCTCTACCTTCATGACCATGAGTAGACCTTTTGTTACATTAATGATTCCATTTTGAACACAAATCTTTTGAAAATAAAATTGTATTGATGGAATCATTCTTATTGGGAGATCATGTGCCATGTTGCTACTGAATTTATAAATAAAATATCAACAAATTTCTTACTATTTTTAATAAGTACTGCCGTCTAGCTATATAAGATTTCTTCATTTTTAAGTTTGCTTGCCGCATATTCTTAAGAGCTTGTATTTATCTCTACATTCTTCTTGCTTTTTTAATACTCTTTTTTTCACGTATCCAATTTTGCCACACCTATAGCATTTAATTTTCTTCTTACTTCTTAATTTTGATCTACCATAGTTTTAACTCTCATTGGAGCCATGTTTCATTTATCTCTCTCTCATCACTAGTAAAACCTCTACTTATTGTAAGCTCACCAACTTATCTCTCTTAGTTTTATGTATGTTTTCTTTTTTCAATATAAATGTTGCTATATCATCGAAAACTAAATTGTCGAAATAGGTACCTTGAGTTATTAAATTAATGATGAGTTGATCATATGAGTTTGATAAATTTTAAAGTGAAAGCTCCACAGATTCATTTTCATCTATTTATGAACCAATATTATGAGTTAAAAAAATAGAGTTTTAGGGTATTAATATGCTCTATCACAGTCATTTTTTTAATATCTAAAGAGTGTAGAGCCTTATCTTTAAAAAAAAATCTTATTGTAAAATGATTTTATCTCGTACAATTTTGTAAGAGCATCCAATATCTCCTTTGTTGTCTTTTTCTTTTCAACGCTTGATAATACTTTATTAACTAATTCTAAGTGAAGATCAACCATTGCATCATCTATTTCATTCCACTTGTCATCTATAATATTTGTCAGTCTATCTTTAGTAGCAACCATGCAGTTATCTTTTCTCAAAATTGTCTTTATCTTCATCTTCAACAATGAAAAATTGCTCTCGTTAAACCTTTGAATTTTAAACTTTGTTGTCATAATCATGATCTACTTGAATTAGCTTTTACTATTTTACATATATGTTAATAGTGTCACGTACTTAAATAGTATCTTTATGATCGAGTACAACAATTTGAAGTTCTAATAATACTTGTTAGAATGCTTGAGACTTTTATTTATTGTTTTAATTGAAATTCACAAGAAAATTATTATAGATATAAGAGGTTTAACCTTCTATAATTTGGTAGTATTAATAACTATACAATAACAACAATAAATATTTTATGTTAATAGAAAGATTAATTTTTCATAATATTTAAATGATTGTGCCTATCAAATAATCACAATAATAAAAATATTATATTAAATATGAAATTTAGTCTTTCATCATACTTACGTGTCTGTGTCTACTGTATAACATCAATAAGTAAAGAATTTGAAAATAAAATAATATACAAATTTACGTAAAAATTTTTTAAATTAATTGAGGTAAAAATTACAAATAAAAATAAAAAAAATTCACTATAAAAAATAGGATTACAGCTTTTCTTTAAATATAACTTTTTTAAATATTTTAAAAGTATACTCAAATTTAATTTTGAGATTACTCTTAGATAAATTAGAAAATTATGAGTTGAAAAAAGGATTAAGAAAAATTGAATTAAGATTAAATGAGATACAAAAAAATGAAGTAAGAAAATCGCCAATTTACAGCAAAGTCTGCCAAATTTCCAACCAATTACGTTTAATTTCAGCTATGGCTTCATTTGTGAATTACGGCCTGCTACAATTCTTCAATTGAAAGGCATTTCAATGTGTTTTACAAACTGAAATTGAATGCATTAAGGTGTCAACCAGTTGTCCAATCATGCAACATTTTTTTTCCGCAAATTCTAGCTCGGATAGGTCGTGCATATTTCAGTGGCGGGGAGAGAATAATTATATTCAGGTTTCTTGGATTACAGATGACAAGAAAGTGCCATCTACTCAATGGTAAAATATGGAAAATTATCAGGCTACCTCACATCATTGCTTGTTTTAAAATTTGGACATCTTGAAAATATATACTGTATTTATAAACAATTTTGCATAAAATCAAAAATAATTATATCAAAAGATGGACAACTTCGGTCTTGTAATTCACAGGAGACCTCGATCGGGCAAACAGAATGGGTCACGTCAACCCTAAAACAATTTGGTAGCAAACATTATGACGTATTTTACCTGCTAATTTACTGCACGCAGAGATACTCAACAAATACTTCGGGACTCATTCGGTCTCCTTGAACCCCACCTCAGTTGCCTCCTATGATGCATTAAAGGTTTTTTTGAATGTGTCAAAATAAAAAGTATTAAAATATATAAAAGTTTATATGTTTTAATATTTTTAATATATTTAAAAAAATTATTAAAATGATTAATATTACCACAAATAATTTTAAATACTATTTTAATTAGTATTTAATTATATAATAATTTACAAATCATTTTTAGTGATAATTAAGTTTGATAAATATTTTTAAAATAAAAAAATATATAAATAAGTATTTACAATTTTAATTTATAAATTATATAGTGCTACTCAATACTGATAAAAGAATCCTAATGCTCTTCGTCAATGGGAACGAGAAAGGGCTAGAAATGCATTGGAGGAGTTACTGTGCAAGGCACGAGTGTTCGTGGTTTTTGCTGGACATGTGAACTTTGTAAGTCTTAATTTGATTGCTGCAAAATAAATCCATGATTTCATCTCATATTGCCACAAAAGACGTAAGAAAAGTATTTTTATGTAGTCCAATAAATATATGCCAGATTGTCTATGTCTGAATATTTGCTATGTGTTGATATTGGCAGACTAGGATTTACGACAACAAGATTAACCCCTGCACTCTGATCTATATAACAACGGTTGATCATAGACAGAAAAGAGCAGAATTTCCATTAACGTTGCATGTGGATATTCACGCTGTGCATTCAAGGTTCAGTGTCAGAACATACAAAATTTTTAAGTTTGTATTAAAAACGATGGGCTGGGTCACTGGGTTGAGTTTGGATATATTCTGTGTTGTATTCTCATGGGTGAGTTTAGAAATATTGTTGCCCTCAATTTAAAAACATTGGGTCTACCTAATGATTTGATGTGTCTGCTACAATAATAAAAAAATAAATTTTTACATTATATTGTGTTTATATGATTTTTCTTTTTTGCTTTAATTTTTTAAAAGAATGTTAAATTATAATAATATTACAAAATCAAATTTTTATAGAAACATATTCATAGAAACAAATGTGGCAGTGTTAAAACATTATCATATATAAGAGTAAATAAGAGTAGAAGAAAAATAATTATGTAAGAAATGTGGCAACTATATAACTTTACCTCATCAATTTGTATAAAACAAATTGTATAAGAATTTATATCCCTAATATTATTGATAAAAAAATGTCAATACTAACAATATCAATGGCACAAAGTTTAAACAAAAATGCGTACGTTAATTATTTAAACTTTTTAGGATTTATATAAAATTAGTAGAATTTCATAATAATTGTTAAACATAAAACAAGATTATATATTTTACTTCATTAATTGTTAATAAAATTGATAAGTGTTTGACTTAGTTTGGCAGTATTATGATAACTTATTTAAGTCATCTTAAATCACAATTTTATTTCATTTAAGCAATAAATTGTTTTGCTTGAACAAATAATTACTTGGTAGGTTAAAATTTAAGTTCCTTGATCTTGTACTGGAATCTATTAATAAAACATTTGAGATATGTACATATATTTTTCATGAAAATCTAGCAACTTGGAAGCAATCTACAAAATTTACAAAACTAAGAAATGTCATCTTTACTTAATGCATACAAAGTGTTATTATGAAAGTTTGATATGTTTTTTATTATAAAAATTAATTCTATTTTTGGTTAGTTACATGTAAAGTTGATGTGGCAAGTTTGTTACGTAGTTTGTTTCTTACTTTCTTGAGTTTAATAGTTCGTTTACACATATAATAGTTAGATTATATAAGCTTGACTTTACTTTATAAAGTAGCCATTGTAACTAAGAGAAACAATTCAAGAAATCCAAGAATTCTTCTCTGTAACTTTTTTGAGTAACTTCTTTCTTGTTATTTTTTTTTCTTGGTTTATAAAATTCCAAAGTTTGTTGTTCGAATAAGGTTTGATTTCTCTTTATGGGCTAAGGTCAAAATTCAATAAGTGGTATGAAAGTTAAAGGGAGTAAATTATCAATGAGTTCATCAAAATTCTCAATTGAGAAGTTTACGGATGAGAACAAGTGCAATCTCTAAAGGATGAAAATGAAGTTTTTCTAGTTTATGAGGATTTGGAAGAAGCTTTGGTAAAAGAAGACAAGATGTTAGCTAATTTGAAAGAATATGAAAAGAAAGGTATCCTGAAAAAAGCCACAATGCAAAGACTAATGGAGTTTTGCACAAAGTTTCAAAAGAAACCACTGTAATTAGTCTTTGGAACAAATTAGAGACAAGGTATGTGCAAAAATCTCTTGCCCATCGACTTTAACTGAAGAAACAACTTTATGCCTTTAATTTTAAAGAAAGAAGGTCTTTAAGAGAACATTTCGATAACTTCAACAAAATTGTCTTAGATCTTAAGACCATAGATATCAAATATAAAGAAAGGACCAAGCCTTGATGGTTTTAACTTTTCTTATATCAAGTTATGCACATTTCATTAAGACATTATTTTATACAAAGACACTATCAATATAGATGATGTAAAATTAGCTTTGAGTTTTAAAGAGCTGAGTAAAATAACAAAGTCGAAGGATTCAAATTCAAGATAAAGATTGATTGGAAAAAGAAAGATAGAAAAGTAAAGTAGAAAAGACATGAAGAAGATAAATCAAAGTTTAAAAAAAAGAATGACACTTCAAGAAAGATTGCCTTGAGAGAAAGAACTTCAAGAATGAAAAGAATTCTAATAAGCAGGTTAAGACTACTATAATTATAGATGAAGACTTCAAAAATACCTTCATCTTGGTGGCAACAAAAGCAAAACCTTAAGATGAGTAGATTCTTGACTTAGGTTATGCTTTTCATATGTATCCTAATTAGGATTTGTTTACTAAATTATATATGATAAATGGTGGTAATGCCTTAATAGGGAATGATATGTTATGTGAAGTTAGGGAATTGGAACCATTAAGTCAAAATTGTATAACATAATATGTAGAGAATTACAGCAAGTTAGACTGGTCCTTAATCTTAAAAGAAATTTAAGTTTTTTATATATGTTGGATGAAGAATAATATGTAATCGAGGTTGAGAAAGGAGTTTTGAAAGATGTCAAAGGTTCTTTCGTTATAATGAAATGACTGAGATAAAATGGCTATATATATCAAAGTAAACTGTTATAATAAGTGCAACTAAATCTATCAAAAACATAGTAGATAAAATAATTATTTAATACCATAGGTTTGGTTATTTGAGAGAAAAGGGATTAATTGAAGTTAGGAAATAAGGTTTGGTGAATGACAATTTTCAAAATGGCTTAAGATTCTATAAAGCTTGTGTACTAGGTAAATACCATATAGTTAAATTCGAATGGAGTATCCACAGGACAAAAGAGTTGTTTGATTATATGCATTCTAATATTTAGGGGCCATCTTAGGTTGCATCTCTAAGTGGAGCTAAATATTTCATGTCAATCATGGATGATTGCTCTAGGAAAGTATGAATTTACATTTTGAAAAGTAAGGATCAGGTGTTTACTAAATTCAAGGATTAGAAAGCTTTAGTTAAGAATGAAAAAAACAAGAAGATTAAGGTCTTAAGAACTAATAATGGGATAGAGTTTTGTAGTATAATCTTTGATGAATTTTATAAAACAATAAGATCTAAAGGCATAAGATAGTGAGACAAACCCCTCAACAAAATGACCCAGTTGAAAAAGGTTAATAGAACTTTAATAAAAAAAGTTAGGTATATACTAATCAGTGTAAGGCTTTCAAATTTATTCTAGTAAGAAACTGTTACCACAACTATTTATTTGTTGAACAAGAACCTTGCAACTACTCTTTAATTCTAAAACCTCTAAGAAAATCTTGCCAGGCCATTTTCCTAACATTGATCATATAAAAATCTTTGGATGTAATATATATGCGTACTTGAGGTAGGAAAAACTATACTTTAGGGTCATAAAAAGAGTATTTATTGGTTATTTATTTCTTTCTTGAGTCTAATAACTAGTTTACATGTGTTAGACTATATAAGCTTAATTTTACTCTATAAAGTAGTCTTGTAATTAAGAGAAACAATTCAAGAAATTCTTATCTATAACTTTTTTGGGTAACTTCTTTCTTCTTGTTTTTTTTTCTTGGTTTGTAGAATTTCAAAATTTGTTGTTCAATTAAGGTTTGATTTCTCTATGTGGGTTACGGTTGAAATTCAACATTAATTATGATTACTTAAACATAACAAGTAAATATAAGATGGTCTAGGTTTAGTTTGGATTGGGTTAGGGTGATAATTATTTATGTCATTAAATTGAATTCTTTCTATGAATTGTAACAAATAAAATACGTACATGTGAAATTCAAATGGCAAGCATACATCATCTAAAAAATTTTGTGCATTTAGAGAATATGTTAAAAAATGAGACATATTTTGACAAAAGTGAATAAAAAAAATGCTCTACTAGATGCATTTGTGCAATCAAATATAGGTAAAAACTCATCAAAATTTGTTAGTTGATGGTTAAGTATGAGATAATTATGAGAAGTTGAAAATTGCATAGCAAATTCTTGAAAATGTTCAAAATAATGTATTAGATTTGAACATAATTGTTGTGGGTAGTGAATTAAAAATAAATTATACTAATATACTTAAAAATAATAGTAATCCCACTTAGAATAAGCATGGATATGGGTCAGTTTAGTTTAATAATTTTTAAAGTTGGATTAAACTAAAAAGAAAAAATAGTTCTTTACTTTATAGTATTGAACAAACAAAATAAAGAAAGTTAATAATTAAGTTGGGCCAAATATGTTGGATTCATTGCAATTATTATTTGGTTTTATAATTTAAGTTGGGGTTTAGATTTTTTAAAATTTAAATTTTTGTTGTAAACTTTGTCAAATTATTTTTAATTTAACATGGACAAGTATATCGATAATTGTGGGTTTAGAATTTTTAAAATTTAAATTTTTTTGTAAACTTTATCAAATTATTTTTAATTTAACATAGACAAATATATCGATAATTGTGAACTCAACCTATTACAATGCATCACATGTAATTTGTAGTTTAAAATTTTTAAATTTACATTTTTAATCCTAATTTTTACTTCTAGAACTTTTAATACTCCATTCATTAATTGGATCATTTCATTCTCAACAACTAAAATTGATTAAAAATACCAAATTAAAGAAACAAATCGAACTAAAAAAGTCTAGATTAAGGTTGAACAAAATTGGTTTTGTTTTTGGTTTTATGCACATTATAATATATCCTAAATAAATTTGTTTCCTAAATTATGAAACTCAAACCTATTATTAGAATTTTTAGGTTAGCTCATTTATAGACAAAATCTTTTGTTTAAGTTGTTTCTAGAGTTATATAAAAATAAGTGATTGAGAGTATTGAAGTAAAGTCATTAAAAAGGTTTTTGAAACTTAGTGCTAGACCAAACTTGATTAGTGTTTGAGCAGTCCTGAAAAATTGAAGTTATAAGCTGGTGCTCGTCTAGTTCTCAACTGACGCTTGAGCAGCCTCTATTGCTCAATTAACATTGGACAAGTGTTTGATTGACACTCAATAGCCACCGGACAAAAGTTTAGTGCTTGACCATCGCTTGACACTTGTTCGAGCGATTACCTTACCTCCATTTGAGTAACTTTGTAGAAAATATAATACCTTAAGTTGTAAGCTAGGGGTTTTTGACAACCATTTGTGTGTTTTTATATCTTTCTTGAAAGAGTTTCATTCTCTAAATGTTTCTTAACCTTTCTAACCTAATGAACTTCCTATAATCACAAATCTTACTTTTATTATTATGATTTGTAATTGTTTGTTCTTGGAAACTATTATCACTAAAAGCTTTCTCTCTCTATAAATTCAACTGTTAAACTTTTAAAATTTTGATTATTATTGGTGGCTTGAGATTCTAGTCTTGAGAACATGTCGTTTAAGAATTTCATTGAGGAAAGAAAATTTTAGAATTTTGCATTACGATATTGCGATCATTCAAAATTGAGTTACAAGAGTTCTTGTAAGAAATTATCTTTTGTAAGTATTCTTTATTAATAAAATATTTTAGTGGCTTTTATTATCAATCTGGAGGATTTTTATCTTGTAAAGAGGCTTTTCGTAAGATTTTTCTTCGTTAACAAATTTCTATATTTAATTATTTTAATTATCTTTTTAATTATTGATTGAATTTATTCTTGTGATTCGGTTGTGGTTAGTTTAGACTGATTCGTTAAAGACTTATTATTTTTAATTTATTTAAGGTATAACAAATCTTAATGTGTTTCAATTTGTTTGTTTTGATTTTTATTTTTTTATTGCATAAAATACTTTATACACCCTTCAAGTATTTTAGGTTCTAAATCTAAATATTGTTTTTTATTTTTCACTTATTATATTTAATAAGGCATTTTGTTTATCAATTATTTCAATATCTCTAATTATTTCATCATCAAAGTATATATGGAAAGGTCTTAAAGTATTTTTTAAGTATGATATTATAAATATTCACTTAACTTAGTAGTTTTACATTGTATTAGTACCAGAACTTAAGAATTATAATAAATTGCATGTTTATTTAGTGAATTTGACCAGCTTATCATGTGGATATGTTGTATGAATGAAAAGCTTTAGTATATTCGCATAAAATCTACCTAATGTTATGGTGGTCAAACAAAAATTAATGTATCTACGTGATATTTCAACATGAATAGTGAATTAACCATTATGGTAAATCAAAAATTCTATCTCGCATAAACAATTATTAAAAGAAGAAGTATGAATAAATACCTATAAATTTAACTTTATAAAACATTCTGAAAAAAATAAATTAGTGGTATTAAATCACAAAAACAAACAAATAAATAAATGAAAAATTAAGTTAAGAGAAAAGAAATAAGTTGTTGAAAATATTCAATGTATGACAAATTATTTGAAAAATATTGTTTTGGTACTCAAGTCACTATTTCACATCACAAAAAATAAAAATTTAAATTTTGTTATAATAATATAATTATATATATATATAATATTATATTGTGTATATATTTGTTTATTATAAGTGTTAATTTGTTTAATAATTTTAAAATAAATAAATATATAATATAATTTTATTAAATTATTAGATAACTAATCTAGTTAATTGAATTAAGTAATATAGTATAAATATATTAATTAATTTTTTTATGTAAATCAACAGATAAAAAGTTTTTTTTCTAAAATTTAAAGTCTCATATTTGAAGATAGATGTAACATAATTTTTTATTTTCAAATAAAGAACATGTTTGTTGGTTCCAATTCCAAAGATTTTAGAATTGCCACTTTTTCTAAAAGAAAATCAAAATCGACCTAATCGATTCAATTTCTTGTTATTCAATTTCAATTCAGAATCGTTGCACAACCCTACTGAACTTATTTGAAATGATGTTAAGCTATAAATTACATTTCTAAGCAATAAAAAACAAAAATAGCCCAATATTATGCCAAAACCAGATACTCAATAACTATTTCAGGACAAGATACAATTTTAAAGTGATATTTGACTAACTTAAATAACTTAATCAGCAATACTTTCAAGACATAAAAGAATTTAAGAAGTCTAATGTGCTCGGTAAATAAAAATTTACATATTAGTTAATAGATTAATGTTATAACATATTAATGGATAATATGATGTGTATCTCTACTTTACAAAAAATTTATGAGAATTATGAAAGAATAATATATTGAATTAAATGCATAAAATAAGAAATTTGAACCATTCAAATATTTTAACAAATACTTGGAGTATTAACATTACATATATCACATATATACAAAATATTAATAAAGAGTGAGTTTATTTTCAATTTAAATTAATTGGATAATGAAGACATAACTTAAAAACTATGAAAATGCTACAATATACATCAACCAAATGAGAGAGAAAGTGGTCAAATTTGGGAAAAAAAAGTTAAGGTTTATGTTAATTTTTCCTTATGAAAATTGGTAAAATAAGACATTTATATACTTAAATATATCCATACATTTTCATAATTATCTTTACTTTAATTGAAGGATAAATATTTAATACAGACAAAATAATAATCATCCAATAATTGTTATTTTATGCATTTTAGTACTTATATTTAAATACAAAAATTTTACTTAATTATTAAAATATAATTAAGTAAAACTGTAAAGGCATAAGTGTAATTATTTAATAATTATATATTTTTATTTAAGTTATTTGATAATATATATTATCAATTTGACCATATAATTTATATTAAACTATATTATAATATAAAGTTAAGAAAATTTTCAAATACTATAAAAAATTATAAATATATATAATATTTTTGTATATTTATTTTAGCCAATATATTATTTTGAAGGTACTAGTCTTATTAACGATAATATTTAATCTCTTCCAAGTATATCTTACTGCTTTTGGTTATTGATGTGACTATATAAGTTCACTACGAAATCAGAGTAAACTTATTTCGAATTTTTAAAATTTTAAACTATTTGCATGTTCAACGACCATGGTTAATATTTTAACAATGTGTCATAGTTCTTAAACTATAATGAATTAATATTTCATTAAATCTCATCCTAGTTGTATACACTGTATAGATAAAATTTTTATGTTATCCAATATTAATAGAATAAGAGTTCATGATTTATCAAAATTCTATACCAATATAAATACGAATCATCGATTAATATATGTTGAACTCATCAATATGAATTTCTTTATATGACATTTAATTACTCTTATCAAAGATTAACTATTTTAACTATTTATCGACATTCGTTTAAGAACTTAAAATCGAATTGAGTCAACAAAAACTCCTATTCCATATCTATCGAATCAACAGATATGATCTTTACATTATTTATCTTTAAATGTAAATGACACATGACCAAACTGGTTTTATTATACAATATGTTATTAATCTCGTACTTATCTATTATATAAACTACGTGCTTCTACATCAAATTAAATTATGATGTTTCAAGTCAAAAGATAATATTGCATATTAATATAATTATATAATAAATCATTAACTACATTTATTATCATATGATTTATTACTGTGTGATCATGTTCAAAAAAATAATTATCTAACTATTTAATTCATAATAATATATTAATAACGTGACTTTCATATTATCCATACTAATATTATCTCATGATATTCAATCGAAAATATTTAGTATACCTATTATGTAATATCATTGTTTATTCGATATCACTTTTGTAGAGAACGGTTTTAATAAATCATTTAAGAATTAAATAAATTATTCGGATAATTTATAAACGTACTTTATTTGTATGCATAACAAAATAAAGAAAGTAATTTATATTTATAAATATAAATAACTCTTTATTTTATTAAAAAAATATATATATGTACATGTATATGTATATGTATATATATATATAGATATATATAACAAAATATCTTTGAAACTAATAACATGAATAACTTTTAGGATATATTCCAACAAATTAAGTGCAGTGTGTGATTCAAAAAACCTCACCAAAAATTGTTATTTAATATGATTATATTATCTATGATTTATTATTATTTTTAAATTTTCTCCTCTTATTTAAGCATAAAAAAAACTTTGGGAAACTTTGTGAGATTGAGAAAGATTACATTGATAAGATAAAAGCTATTGAAAATAAAAATTAAGAATTTCTACATCCATAGCGTCTCAAGGGATTTTGGGCAAAAAAATTTCAATTGGGTTTTCTTAAAATAAAAACATAACAAAATAACATTAATTATTAATGTTTTGAAGTAAAATATTAGTTTAAATTTTTTATTATGATTTTTTTAATTATTAATTAGATAATTGAGCTAACTTATTCGATTTTTGTGATAGCATTGTTGAATATAGATAAGATTTTATTAACTTTCATTTTGAAAAAAAATTATATGCATTTAGAGAAGAATGTAAATTAATTGATAAATAAATAATTTATTAATATAATAAATATACATTTAATTAACTATAAATTTTATTATATTTTACCAATTTAATAAGTTGAATATGAATTAATTCACTAAACATACATTAAATCAACAAATAAATTAAATAAATTCATTGTTCTTATCTATTTAGTTAAATAAAATTCATTGTAATTGCGATAATTTAATTAAATGTATTTAATAAATGAGATTAAAAATAATTTTTATATAAACAAACACAAAAAATTATTTTATATTTTATAATAAATCACTTAAATATTTACAAGAGTCTCTAGTTTAAAAGGTCTTCGAAAATAACCATTAAACTGAAATGCATAAAGTATTATAAACCAAATTCACTTAAAATGAACTGCAGCAATGGATTTCTGAAGAATTTCACTTGAAATTAGTAAAGGTACAATATCAAATACACTCAAGTAACAACAAAATTATTAATTTATAATATGAATGGGATTGCAAAGTTAAATAAGAATTTTTAGAAAAACGTAATTTACTAATTTATCAAAATTATTAATTTATCTAATTAGCCCAAGTCAAAATCGTGAAAATGTATTATATAATAAAGGTTATTAATTTATCAAGTATTAATTTATAAAAGTTATAATATATATTTATGTGTGTGTACGGACATACTTACATGCACACAAAATTGAGTGTTCCAAATATAATTTTAACTTGTAAAAGTTATTTTAAAATATTTAATTAACTTTGTTTTGCTTAAGCAGCCAGCACATATTGTTCAATGGCGTAAAAGAGGAAGCACTGATAGTTTCCCAAGTTAAAAAGCAATTCTAGTAAATTTTAATCAAAAAGTTTTGACGGTAAAACAACTACAAAGTAAGAGGTATAAGGACGAAGGAATATGAAAAGTTTAATTTTACTTTAACTATAAAAGAATAATATTTAAGATAGTTTCTTTGAGAAAAAGAGAGTAACATAAATTTGACTTCAACATGAACATTAATATTTATGAACAATAATAAATTAGATTGTCAAAAATCTTAATTTGTCGGGACTTCCTATAATAACTGTTAGACAAGCGTCCAAGTTGCCTAAAGAAAGATTCATCACTACCTTTTAATATTATAGAACCTACAAGGAACCATCTTATCTTTGGGTGATTTAGAATCTCGCGTGTCTACTAATTCACCTTCAAGATATTATGATGGTGAATCTTATTTTATGAAAAATGATATCTATCTATTGCTATGTAAGATAAACGTGCATGTAGTACCGATGCATGAAATATAAGATAAAAGATGAAGAGCATTAGTATTTTAATGACCGGCCATTCATATAAACACCAATTCAACATCCAATTGCTTTGATATTGTATTATTCAAAGAGTACCTTACATATATTAGTGTCACATATAGAGAAAGCGAGAGAGAGAGAATCATACCTATTTTTTCAATTTTAAATAATGTAATATTAATTAATTGGATGATGGGGGTAGAATTATTATTAGTAGAAAAGATGTCTCGAAATGGCAACACAATAATGCATTTTAATTGATTGACAAATATGGCACGCAAAGTAGGAGGTCCAATGTCCATTAGCATTTGTATTAATGCAATGTTCGAGTTTCAAAGGACGAAGACTTGAAAAGAAAGTTGATTAAAGACGTTTTCACTTTTGTGTTCTTAGTCTGAAAAGATTTCCACCACCCACCACCCTTCAATTGTCAATTCGTCAATTGATTCATGCACCCACTGCTAACATGAAATTGAAAGGAAGCAGTAATTTGAAGAGCATCCAATTGCAGCATGCCAACAACAACAACAACAACAAACAATAAACAACTTCTTCTTGTACAATCCTACCGTTCTTCTCCGTCTATCAAATTCAGCACCTGCACAGCAGCACGCATTGACAGACGCCTTCTCCTGATTGGCTTCCTGCTCATGCAACAATTGCCAACACCAACAATTTAATAATACCCCGAACCTAAACCCACTTGGTAACAGAATCTCCACCCCACCCACCCCCCAATTTTTAATCCATACTTTTTTTTTACATGCAGAGAAAAGAAAAGGCCACATTTAATCTTATTTTTAAAATAAAATTAAGTAAAAGAAAATATTTATCATCCATCAAGTCTCACAGATGATGTAGGGACCTGATCAACCGTGTTTAAATTCCACGTCTACGGTTTCATCAATTCCCATCTTAAAGTTTTAGAATGATAAGCTGCGAAAGGTGCAGATTAAATTTTCTCGAGCTTCTCTGCTTTAATCAGAGGATTAGCTCGAGCTATCTCCTCTCTGCCGACTTTCTTGAAATCAAACGTACAGCCGTGCTTCTCCGGGTACCTGTGGGTCCCACAGAAGGAGGTCCCACATCTGCACTTGAAACCGGTCAATCCGATCCGTTTCCTACAGACAGAGCACCGGTTGGGTGGCTGCTGTGGCGGCTGCTGATCGGCAGCCACTGCCACGTCGGCTTCCTTATTTCCGATGGCCTCCGGCTGAATCAAGGACGGAGGATCGGTGAGAGATTTGACAAACGGCGTCGATGTTGAAGGAGAAGCGGATAGAGAATTCTCAACTGTCGATTTGATTGACGCTTCTTGTTGTTCCTTGATACATAAATCTCGGTAGCATTTTGAACAGAGGTTCATCGTCGCGGGACTTCCGGAAAACCCGCAGTTGTTTGCGCAGAGTCTGTGCCCCTCTTGTGCTTGAAATTTGTGCTCCTCCGCCATATTATAACCTAAATTTTTTTTTTCTTTCCCAACAGATCGCTTAATCTGTTAATTAAAAAAGATTGTTAACCCAAACTCATCTTTTAAAAATTAAACAAATAAATTATTACAAAATCAGAATAATTATCAGGTCCGTAAATTTGGCTTAACTTCAAACACAAACGAAAATGCAGAAATAAATTGAATTTATTAAATAAAAAGAAAGAGATTATACCTCTTAGGTGGATTAGAGGAATTTGAGACGAGAAATGGAACAAGGAGAAGGGAGCAGAAGATATGCGGAACAAGGTAAGAATTATCAGAATGAGTCAGAAGAAGAATAAGAAAGGGAAGAAAGAGAGGAAGGATCCGCGAAAAGAGACAAACCGATTATGATTATTTTTTTAATTATTGATTTGTTTTAGGTAAGTTAAATAATTTTTTAAAAATACGAAAACAAAAGGAAAGATACATCAGAGGACGACAGGCTGGTCGGGAGGCCAGAGATGGAAGCTTAGAGTTGGCGTTTGCTTTTGACAAATGAATGAAACGTGGGTGGCCGCGGAGTTTCATTCACGTGTGCTGATGCGCACCGTTTCTGGCTTATTGCATGCGGGATTTTTTTTAGAATAAAAGTGGTCCCACTCTCGTTAGACTAGGTGGCTAGCTATGACAATAATAATTAATTTTTTTTTTTTACTTTATTTGGGTTTTATTTTTGGGACAAAAACATTCCTACGGTCCATGTATTTGTTACATTTTCGCAAATAAAAAAGTATTTTACTTTTAATCAAATAGGTCCCTATATTTACTAAAACAAATTCCTTCCTACACTTTCTCTTTCTTTTAAGGAACAAAGCAGAATATGTAACAAAAAAATTAAAAGATTTTTGTGACAAAGTAAAATTAAGAAATCAAATAAGGATGCAAATTTGTACAAGTTATCAGTACATATAAAAAATACAAACTTTTAAATGTATAAATAAATGAAAAATAATAGAAAATTCTATTAAAAAAAAAGACACATCTATAGAAATGAATAAACAAATAGGCCTTTAAGTTACATATACTTATAGTTCGGATAAAATATAATATTATAAGATTGATTTAGTTATTTTAAAAGGAACTTAGGATTAATTTATATAGAGGCATAAATTATACATTTATTTGTAAAAACATAAAAGTTCAAGGCTCCAAAAATTATTCTGACGTGATTTTATTTAAGTTAAAGGAGTTAAGGCTTGCTTAGCTGTATCATCTTTGTCGGTCAGATTTTGCGTGCCTAAAAGTCACCGTCCATTTGACGAATTTGAGATTAGAGGTTTGAGTTTTCTTGGTTCGTTATTTGCCGTAGGCTACTTGATTCATTACGGCGTGTTCGTTGGCTTTGTTTGATGGAGAAAAGTTAGGTTCGGTTCGGGACCAAACTAATGGTCATTACTTGAAACTTAACGAGTAAGAAATTTATATTGAATTGTTTACGGTTATGTACTAAACCATGGATCATTGTAAAATTTACGGCGCATAGTTTTTTTATTACCCCACAGTTAAATCAGTTTAAGCAAATGAGATTGAAAGGTAATCTTTTAAAATTACATAAATTAATATATATATATATATATATAAAGATAAAATTAATAATTCTTTAACATGACACAAATGGTTATGATAATTCTATTAAAATTATAATTAAATAAAATAAATATTATATTAATTAAGATAACTAATATATTATATTTTTAAATCTCCTCTCCTCTCTTTTTCATTTTTATGTAATCCTAATTAATACATCTTAAGTATTTATTTTATTTAATCTTAAATTATTATATTTAAGAGTTGAAAATTAATGTAATTTAAACTTATGTTTTATTTATGAATTTCTTAGACAATATAGTATCAAGAGTTTCTATTTTTTTTTTTTTTTACATAATTTCTTATATTATTTATGTACTACTAGATCAAATTCAATTAAATGGTTAAGATTATATTATATATATATATATATATATATTAATCATAATGTGTTAATTATATACATTAATTTTGATCTCAACTATTAATAGTATATTAATTTAATATTAAAAAATTAGTATATTTTACATATACATGTAGGAGAAGGTTAGGAACTCCTAACTTTACATAATTTTTTATATTAATTTTTTAATCATTAAATCAATAATACATTTTTAAAGTTAGAATTTAATTATAATTAATATACAAATAAAATATAATATTAATTATTTAAATAAAATTAATTTAATAGTATATAAATGGCACAAGAGATTGTGTTGGTGTAAATAATTGGGAATCCTCCTTCTATTCTATATATACAGGGCCTTTGGATTGGTAGGCGAAAACTTGATAAAAACAAAATAAAAAAAAAAATGTGGCGGAAGCATCCTACGTTATTTTTTGAAATTAAAATGGTGAGTGGACAATATCATATAGAAAATATAGCTTGACCCTAGCTAAAAGTGTTCTTGTCTCATACTTGGCATGTAGAAAGAAAATTGGACCCCAAAAGATATTTTTAGGAAAGGAAAAAAGTAAGAGAGAGAGAGAGAGAGGGGGGGTTAGTTTAAAAGGAAAATGTCAAACATATTATGGGGGTTAATTAAAATTTACATGTTCATTTCAAAGCATTATATTTATCAAAATTATTTTTAATTTAAATTAGCTATTTTTTTAAAATAAAATGTTTGCAAGCTTATATTATTATTATTATTATTATTATTATTATTATTTATGACATCAAAATTTTAATGAAGTTTTATTTTTTAATGAACTTATTGATGGCAAATATGAATGTATTGTTCAGCTAAAAGCTCAAATAGAAATGGTATTTTAGTAAAAGAATTTGAAATTTCACCCCATAGCAATATCATTATGCAAAAAGTTTTTTTTTTTTAAAAAAAATAAATTAGCTAACTTTTAGTATGATTCCATTACAGGTGAAAACCCAAAACACCAAGATAATTTATTATTACACATTGTTGACACGACATAATTTGATTGAAGCAGAGAAAACTAATATGTTTTTGTTAAATTTTTATCCCAAATAATATATCATTTATCAAATAAAAATAAAATAGTGTATTAAATAATCTATATATATATATATATATATATACATATAGATTTATAATCTCGTATGATAAATATCATATTATTTAAAATAAAATTAAAATTAAAATTTAGGTTATATATCATTACTCTTTTTCTTAGATAAGTGAAATACTTACTAATTCAAACTAAGTTCTTAATAATTAAGTTTTAGCAGTTCACTCTTTTGATCTTATGGTTTGTTCAACTAGTAAAATTCCTTAAAAATGATACAAGCTTTGGCAAGTTCAAATCCTCTTCACATTAAAACGGGGGAGAATTAGTTTATGCTTTGTAATAATTTTTATTAAAAATAATCTCTAAATTTAGGATTAAGATCCACTATATTCTTTTAAATTTTTGAGCCCAATCAACAAAATTTAACTTCATATGGGAATCAAGAGCCTAGCAAACAAAAAAAAAAAATACAAGGAAAGACATGATTTAATTTGAAATTGTAAATAGTAAAAAAAAAAAATTACAAATACTAAGCTTGACATAAATTTTTAAAATTTATTTTAAAAATAAGTAAATTATTTTATAAATCACACCAATCTTTTTTTTTTTTTTTTTGATCTCTAGTCTATATTTAGTTTTCAGATGTAATTTAACTAAAAATCCAAATTACTTTTCAACTTTTGCAAACATACCTTATTATACGATAAACTATAGCAAATAGAATAACATAACAAGCACACACACGTGTACACGCGCGGGTAAAATATAATTTAATAAAAATATAATTACTAAAATTATTATTTTAACTTAATTATTCATAGCACAAGTGATATAAAGATAAAGTATGCACTTCATTAATTAGCAATTAATAGAATTTGTCAAATTTAATGTGTAGACATTCACATAAGATATAGACATAACTTTTAAAAAACTAGTACATGTATCTATACTAGTGAATTATTAAATACCCACAAGTTTAAAAAAAATGTAATAACAACACTAAAAAGTAAATCGTTGTCTCAAATAACTTTTAAAAATATTTTATTCTATCTTTTTATTTATATATAAAATAATATATATTTTTTTGTAATATACAAATAATTATTATATGTAGAGACAGGTTTCTTTAAATGACATTTAGAAAAAATTATAATATAAAATTTATTGTATTTATAATACCCCAATTTGAGATCAGAATTTTCTATGACCATATAAATATTTTTTTTTTATATATAGAGTACACTATAAAGAGGTCTTGGTGTATATATAAACAAAAATTAATAATCACAAATATTTTAAATTATCACTACCTTTAAGAACAAACCACCTGTAAAATGGTACATCAAGCACGACCCATTCTTTTGTAATAAACAATTAGATATTAAAGATGTAAAGGCAATATGGAAATCCAACATTATCTAATTTTTAATCAAAAGATATATTTTAATATATAAAAATAAATGCTTCCAATTAAAAAAATTCCTACTATTATTCTTTTTTTTTGGTTATATATTATTATATTTCCTTTCAATCATAAATAAAAATAAAAATAAATATCAATCACAAAACACAATTATTTACACAAAAAAATTTTATATCGGAGAAAAATTACGACATTTAAAAATGATAAGAAAAAACATATTATGTAAAAAAATATAACAACTACACTCTCAATAATTTTTTTTTATATTTAAATCTTAATTACATATAATCATAATTAAATCTTAATAAATTTTACCGTTCATTTTAAAAATATTTGTCTATTTCAAAAATTTACCTAATTACAGTTAAATTTTAATAAATTTTACCCCTTTTTTTTTGAAACTTTTATAACCGATTGATTATAACCTTTATACATATATATATAGATAATGGAAAAGATAACAAGTATATACAAGAAGGCAAGTGTATGAAGTCTTTAAACATCTCAATCAACTTTTAACGTGGGGTGGAGGTTATTAAGACTTTTTCCCCAATTGGATTTAAATAATATTAAAAAAATAAAGACCGATAATTGATTAGGAGTCGTAATATTATGGTCCCACTAAGTACTTAGTATATATGGATTTGTTTATAAAATTGTTAATTATATTAGTACTCATAAATCATAAGTACATACAATAAGAGTTTTTATCTCAATCAATCAAATATTCTGTTAACGTAAAAAAATTAATTTATACGAGTTGATAATTGAAAAATCAAAAATAAAAATTCTTTAACAGCAGAAGCCGGAAAGCACATTCATGGGCAGGTGCAGTCAAGAGCAAGCGTGACTTTCAGTTGCGGACAGTTTGCCATGTCTCCCGCCCCAGCAAGCATTAAAACAAGAGAACGGTAGCTGAAGATTTCTGAAATTGACTTAACAATTAAACAAACTAAAAAGCTGGAAGCTGGAATACTACTTCGTCTCTGATATGCTATATCTGCTGCTTTAGTTTCAGTCAATAGTCGAGTTGAAGTTGAAGTTGAAGTTGAGCTTGGCTTTTCGGAAACTCTTGAGTTTGAACAATGAACTGCAGCAACGCCATTAAAATATGGTGGAGAAGAAATGTAACCTTGAGAACTCTCTACCTTCTGTTTCTTGGTCAACTCGTTTCTTTTGCGCTTGCCCTCACCAGCTTCAGTTCTTCTTTTCTTGCAGATCTTGGTATCTTTCATTTCCAGTGATCCTTTTTCAGATTTCACGATTATTTTTTTTATTTGTGTTTAGTGGATTATTCATTATTTTTCTTTGCTGTTTGCGTAGGTGTTGATGCGCCTATTACTCAGACAGCCTTCACTTACTTTTCTTTGGCTTTGGTTTATGGTGCTATTTTGCTGTATAGGCGCCAAAGATTACGGGTAATGATGGATATATCCTCCTTTTCTTGCATTTTTTGGTTTGTGAAAACGTCGCCAAAAAACAAAAGTGAAACATCATTTCATGACAACAAAGAAAACATAGAATAACATTCAGAACTTAGCTAGATTTGTCTTTCATTTATAACCACGCTGACCAATCATATTGGATTTGGAGTTTGAATCTTTCAATGTGGTGTTTTTGTTTGGGTTGAATTGATTTGAATACAAAGTAATTTACTTTGGGATTTTGAAGATGTGCAATGTATTTTATGATGTTTCTGCAGGTTGCTTGGTATTGGTATCTGCTCTTAGGCTTTGTTGATGTTCAAGGGAATTTTCTTGGTGAGTGACGAACCTATAGAACCTGATATCAGATTGGAATCCCGGAAAAAGTTTCTCATGATTTGGGATAAATCTTTAAATGTATTGGAAATTAGAAAAGGAGGGTGGTTTTGACATATGTTGGGTAATTTTTGGGAAAATTAGGGAAAATAGCCCCAGAACGAAATTGAAAAGGGACGAAAGCTAGTAAATATTGCTTTTATCAAGAAGATTTCTGAAATTACTCATATCTTGTTCACTGCATGGTTTAATTGGGTTCATACATTTCTAAGTTTGAAGAGAAGGGACAAATTTACCACAGAGATAATTACCGAGCAGGACTTGAGATATTTTTCAGAAACTTGGAGAATTTTGTAACTATGTATGTCCTGAAAATAGAAATATCGTCTACTTGTAAATTGAAATTCAAATTATTTGATTTAGAGAGAGTGAAGATGAATTCTTACAGTTTAACAGCATATAATCTAGTAATCCCCAGAATCTATTGACATCTTGGTGCTTGAATTGATGCAGTGAATAAAGCCTACCAATTCTCATCAATTACTAGTGTGACTCTGTTGGACTGCTGGACAATAGCATGGGCAATGATCCTCACATGGTTGGTCCTTGGCACCCGATATTCCCTATGGCAGTTACTCGGTGCAGCCCTCTGCGTGCTAGGCCTTGGCTTGGTGCTGATCTCCGATGCCGGGGTGGGTGGTGGAGGTGACATTTTCTTTTCTTGATGGCTGTATTAGAATTCAACTGTTGCTGTTTATGAATAATTTTTCATCGTTAATTTAGTGTCTCGTTATCAAGTATTCTTCTTTCAGGTGGTTCAAGCCCTGTCCTGGGCGATATTCTTGTCATTGCCGGTACAATTTTCTTTGCAATGAGCAATGTTGGCGAGGTTGGTCAAATTCCCTATTATCCTTTTCTTGCACTTGACCATTTTGAGTCTCTTCTGTTACTGATGCCTCAAATGCAGGAGTTTTTTGTAAAGAAAAAAGATCGTGTTGAAGTAGTCTGCATGATTGGTGTATATGGCCTGCTAGTGAGCACGGTTCAATTGTATCCTTGTCTTTTAGGCAATATCATAGTATATAAGTAGATCCAGTTTTGTTTGGAACTCTAAGTTCAACTCCATATTTATTTGTTTACTTTTTCTCTATTTTTTAATTTAGCTTCGGAGAAGGTTGTTTGAAACTATGTATCAGGTATATATTGTTGCTTTCATTCCATGACCTGCTCTCAGATCCATACTGGAACTTAAGAGTCTGGAATCAGTCAAGTGGTCAACAAATATCGTGAGTAACCTATTTTGGCACAATCTTTGAATTGGTGAACTGCTTGCGGAAGGTTTACTCTGCATTCTCTATTAAATGAGCATTTTTCCATTTCATATGTTAATTTGGAGGGGAAGGAAGGGGAGATTCATCTAAACTTGGAGAATAACTTTAATGGCAAACAAAGTTCCACATCAAGAGAGCTTTTGTTCTGTTCAGAAGTACAAATGACATTTTGACAGCAGATTTAGGAATGAAGTATCTATGACATGTAAATTATTCTTCCTTAATAAACTATTGTCCAAATTTACTAAATTGAAGGATAAAAAACCTTAGAATATATTGGGAAAAGTTTCTAACTTGTGGGTCAGATCTCTTCTGCTTAAGCCAATTAATCTTCTACATAAGAGTTTATACCTTGAAACAAGCTAAAGCCTGTTGCAAGATTGCCCACCCTGAACTAATTGGATAACACCGCATTAACTGGGTTTTAAGATGAGATATCATGACCAACAGGGGACAAGAAAGATAATAGTTTTATCCTGCTTATGTTCATTTTAGACATACAGTTGTACTCTTCACCGAATCTTAAATCATGCAATGAAAAGTTACTGGGAAAAGGGTGAAGAGGAAGGATGTAGGAACATCTTTTTTTTTTTTTTCTTTTTACCGCTGTATGCAATGCCTATGTGATAATTTCTTTTTTCTCCTGTACACACGAACCCATTCTACCTTTTCAAATTGAATTTAATGATTCTTCTTTTCAGATATTGGGCTTTGTGGGCTACACAGTATCGTGTTTTATGTTCTACACACTCGCTCCTTTTGTTCTAAAGGTCAGTTTGCTTATCACAAACAGTTACTTACTGTTTGGTTATGCTTTAGATACCTACTTTTCGTTTAAGTCCTTGCTGGAATGCAAATCTCTGTGCACTATCACAGTGTCGGAAATAGTTGCCAATGTGGTTACTGATGATATAAAAATGTTGAGTTTACCAAATCTGCCCCTACCAACACCAAAATTTAGTCGTAATTCAGCTCTTGTGAATTTTGAAAATAGTATTTTCTTTAGTTTGATTGGTTAGATGAACTAATTATGAAACCGGAAATTCATGGGGAAAAATTTAACTTTTCTTGAGATGTACCTGGGGACACTGCTCTAATAAGGCATTTTGTACACAGTTGAGTGGAGCTGCAATGTTCAATCTCTCTCTGCTAACGGCTGATATGTGGGCAGTTGTCTTTCGCATTTTTTTCTACCGCCAGCAGGTATTTATTTCAGATTTATGCCCTTTTATTACTGAGCCATGAATTACTAGATGGAAAGAAACCAACTTGATTTTGAAACAGCTGAAATTTACTTTCATTTTTCTCTGAAATGGAAAGCATTAACTAATTAGATATCTAACTAGATGGTACCATTGTGTTGCAGGTCGACTGGTTATACTTTCTTGCTTTTGCAGTTGTGGTCATTGGACTTGTCATTTATTCAACAAAGTATGCTCCAACTCCATTTGCTTACCTCTATTTTGGATGTCTATAATAGTTTGTTTCATGAATATACATGTGAATATTAGTAAATTCTTTTGATCTTTCTCCTTTTGAATTTTGGTTAAATCTTGAAAGAAGACCAAATATATTATTTGATAGTAACCTTTAACCAAATCTTTTCATGCAGATAAACACACCTCCCTATAAATTTTTAATAAATTTTTTCTTTTAGATAATTATATCATCAAAGAATTTGAGAAAATCTCAATCCATGAATGTGAGGAAATTATTATTATTATTGTTATTATTATGTTATACAAGCTTAGAATTTAACTTCTGTTACAATTCTGCAATAGCAAACGATTAATGCTTATGTTGCTTACTGCATAACAGTGAGAAGGATCCCATTCCTATACCATTTCTTGAAAACGGAAGCGGCGATGTACAATATCAAATACTTGATAACGAAAATGTAGCATCAAGAAATGAGTCATCGGGTTCATGAGGTGTTGGGCAGCTCTGGTACTCTAGAAGCTCGATAAACTAGTATATCTAATTCTCTACATAAACTAACATGATCTATATTCTTTGCAGGTTCAAGTTCTTGAAGATCCTTTTTTTTTTTTATTTGTATCCTCGGTGTTTCTGCTACCAAACAAGAGATCGAAGCTATAATATTGAAAGATGGCTTCAACATCAGTGGGCAAACTGATGTACAAGATGCAGGATTGTATTAGCTTTGTGCGAGGAAGATTGTTGTATAAACCATTTGGAAACAGTTAACCTGATATCTTAACGGTTAACAGTATCGCTACACCATTATAAACATTTATGTTACTTTTTCAAACCTTTTGAGCCATGGCGTTTTTCCATCCACCATTTATAGGTATATTTGGGAAACATTTTGTTTACTGTCAGGTTTTGACAAAAATCGAATTGAGCGGATCTGAAAATTGGCCGACACACAAATTAGTGAATTGACCAAATTTCAAAAGTCAAATATGAATACTGAAGATGAATTAGTGTGGTGAAGAAATTATAGACCCACATCAACCATCAGCATAAGCATCAATTGCTAAGAATGGCAGCTGCAAATTTCAGAAACCTTCTTTAATGCATTTCATTAAACAAAACAGCTGTACTGCTCGATTCATGGACTTCACCTTGGCTTTCACTCAATTCTGTACAATGAACTTGAATGCCATTTGGCATGTGCAGGAGCACTGTTTGTAACCTTGACGAGTCTCTACCACCTGTTTCTCGGTCCGCTCGTTTCTTTTGTACTGGCACTCTCCACCTTCAGTTCTTCTCTTATTGTAGATATAGGTATTATTGAGATTTCATAACAATAACTTATTGTTTCTATTTATTTGAATTATGAAAATGTAAAACAGGAGACATGGAATTTATTTTTACTTTTCCATAGTTTAGGCTCCGGCCAGGGGAACACAATGTGAGTAATCTCAGCCAAGAGTCATGAAATTGTTTGGTTTAGTTGAGATTTTATTTTCATGAGAAAAGATGATACACAGCATAATATTAAAATTTGCATGCATTTATTTTTAGTTTAGAATCATGGTGACAAATATAAAAAAAAAAAACCATGGTATTTGAAAGTTGAGAATCTCACCATGTGGTGTTTGTGTTTGAATTGATCATATAAACTATTTGGTTTTGGGATTTTGAAGATGTGCAATGTATTTTATGATGTCTGCAGGTTGCTTGGCATTGGTATCTACTTTTAGGCTCTATTGATGTTCAAGGGAATTATTTGGTCAGAGAAAAATAATGATTTAGTTCTATGTGAGAAATGAACAGACATCGATCACAAATTGATAACGTATCATTCACAACTTAAGGCATTTTAAGAAATTTGGGGAACTTTGTTATAATGCTTGTCCCTTTAACTGAATATCACCCGAGTCGAGTGAGACTCAACTGTTTAAGTTATATACACAGAAGATGAATTCTCACAACTTCATTGCATTCAATCTAAATTAATTTGCAGAATCTTTAACATCCTGGTAGTTGATGCAGTTAACAAAGCCTTTCAGTTTTCATTAATTATGAAATAACCAAAAAGAAGAAAACACCAATACTGATTAATGAGGATAATTTCTCCATAATCTTTACATAAAACTAGAAATTATAAATAAAATTTAATACCCAAACCAATCCGTCCATTCACCGAATGGTTCAAATAAACTCTAACAATTAAAATTAAAATTAAAATAATAAATTAATTTCCAATAAAATAGTTAAAAAGGGTCGTTACAAATGACTAGTGTGACAATATTGGATTGCTGGACAATAGCGCGGGCAATTATCTCACATGTCTGTTCCTTGGCACTTGATATTCCTGTGTCAGTTATCCGGTGCAGCCCTCTGCCTGGTGGGCCTTTGTTTAGTACTGCTCTCTGATGGGGGGGGTGGGGTTTGGTGGAGGGGATGGATGGTGTATGTGACATTTTCATTTCCGCCCCTTTGAACTAACCCGCACATTTCTTGGGTGGCCATAATGCATTCCAACTAATGTTTGTTTAAGAGTAATTAATAATTGGTCACTGGTGTACCATTAGCGGTTACTCGCTTCTGTAAATTAATAGATAGCTTTAGATATTTATGTAGAATCAGTTCAAAATAATATATATATATATATATATATTCGTCTAAATTAGGACACACAGAATCTATTACTAACTATATATTCCTCACTAATGTAGTCTCCCTCTACCAAGTATCCATCTTTCAGGTGGTTCAAGACCTCTCCTGGGTGATTTAATTGTCATTGCCGGGACGATTTTCATTGCCATGAACAATGTTGGTGAGGTTTCTCAAACTCATGAATCTCTTTCGCGCCTTCTGTCTATCATTACCTGACCTCTATAGAAGAGTTATAATTATACCTGAAGTTTGAACCTTTAGTAGACACTGTTAAGTTAGAATGCCCGTTTTGAGTTTCTTTTCTTACTCGTGCCTCAAATTTGTAAAGAAAAAGGATTGTGTTGAAGTGGTCTCCATGATTGGTGTTCACGGACTACGGTGAGCATGCTTCTGTTGTATCCTTTTTATTAAATGATATGATTAGATACACAGATATTCAACTGCGTATGGAGCTCAATTTTCAAGTTTCAACTGCTTTTTTAATCATTTTCCTCTTTTCTTAAATCTAGTTTTGGAAATAATGGTTTGCAGAATCATAGGGTAACTTTTAATTCAAGTTAAAAGCATAATGTTGCTTTCATTTCGTAACTTTCTCTTAGATCAATACTGAAACTTAAAAGAGTCTTGATTCAGTTAAATAGTCAACAGATATTGTGAGTAACCTATCTTGGCACAATCTTTGAATTGCTGAAATGCTTGCATAAGGTTTATCTCTTCCTTCTCAGTTGAACGGGCAGTTTTCCGTCTTATATTTAATTTTGCAAGGCATGGATGGAAGATTCCTCTGAAATCATAAGTAATGCATACGACACAGAGTTCTAAATTTCACATCAACACAGATTTGTCCTATAGCAGACATACAAATGATTTTTGGCAGCAGATTTATGAATGAAGAATAATAATGAATTTAGGTTACTCTTCATTGATTAATTATTGTCAAAATTTACTCAATTGACAGATAAGAAAATATACAAGGAAAAAATTTCTTCTTCTTCTTAAGCCTAGCTCTGTATTAATTAAGTTTAAGCCATCAGACAAGCTAAAATATACTTGCGGCATTCCAAACGGAACTAATTCAGTAACAATTTATCATATGTTGTTTCACTTTCTGCTAAATATTAAGTACATAGATAAAAAGTTAAAAGAGGAAGGATGTAGATACTTTTCTTCTTGCATCGTGTGCAGTGCCTTTATGATAATTTCTTTCTGCAATAAATGGACGCCTTCTTATCTTGTCAAACTGAATTTTTAGATTCTTGTTTTCAGAGATTGAATTTTTTGGGCTTTGCAGTATCGAGTTTTATGTTCTAGACACATGTTCCTTTGGTTCTAAAGCTCCCATCACCTTACTTCCTACAATTATTTATTGAACAGTTGGTCTCTCTCATAACATTACCCCTGGTCACTTGCTCTAATAAAGATATTTTGATACAGTTGAGAGGAGCCAAAATCTTCAATCTGTCAATGCTTACATCTGATACGTGGACAGTTGTTATCTTTTTTTTTTATTATTATTTAACAGCCAGCAGGTACTGTTTTCAGATTCATGCCCTTTCATTACTGTGCTATATATGAGTTAGTTGCATGTAATGAATCAATGAATTCGATTCTACCACATACTTTTCTTGAGAACAAGTGCGATCAAATTTCTCTCTTTTTTTTTGAATTGTCATTCCCTCAAAACACATACGTTGTCATCATTTATTTAACTACGGATGCTCTAACTCCTGTTATCTTGTAAGTCCTTTATTGAATCTCTGTAATAGCTTTTGTGTTGTGATGGTACATGCTTGTAATAGTAAATTCATATGGCAATTCTTGTTCAAATTTAGATCAAACCTGAATACCAACTCAATCTATGGTCAGGCTGAAAATCGTTATCATTTATGTTCTTGTGGAAAACAAGGACAATTCCCCAAATCTTTCAAACTGTAGAACGGTTTGAGATTATGATTTGGCTCCATGAATGATGCACTGTATAATTGATCAAAAAGTCTAATTCAGGGATTGCTTTAATAAAGTTTTACCGCCTCTAAAATGTTGGCCTAACTGCTTGCAAAATGGTCAATCATCACCAAGGATAGTCTCCGATGTATTCGAAAGATTAATTTTTGTGAGATTTGACATATTATTCGAATGCTATTAATGCTCTATTTGTCTTCATAATATTCTATAATCTTCGATTAAACTTCTTAGTTAATTCTTTGCAATAACTTTATGCTTATGTTGCACACTGCTCTTTGGAACAGCTAGAAGGATTCTATTTCTATACCAGCTAGCTCTTGAAAAAAGGAACCAGGATGAACAATACCAAATACTTGATAGCGAAAATGTGGTATTAAGAAATGAATCATCCGATTCATGAGCACGTTTGGTACCGCACCACTATGATAGCCTAGACATTGCTTAACTTGCATATCTTAAACTATATTTGGTAATTGGTATTGCTACCTTCCACTAACCCTGAAACCAAAACTGAAAAAATGTTTGTAATTTTTTTTTATTGATATCTGATATCTCGTATTTTGATTTAAGAACAGTAATTACTTAAAATTACAATACCTCAGTCCCAAACATACTCTAATTTTGATTTGACTGTATTAACTAAATCTTAACATTGATTTATATATCCTTTCAAGGATCTAAGTTCTTATTCAACATGCAGACATCACTTGCAAAGATTGATAGGATTAAATGCGCAATCTTAAATATTTGGAAACAAGAGAGAGCAATTTTTCTTTTTCTTGTCATCCAAGGACCAAATTGTTGAGTTGTAAATCACTTCTTATTTGATCCAATGTCTTTCATTTGACGACCTTACTATGTGACTATAAAAATTATTTATTCCAACGTCTTAACATTTGTCACGGAATGTGCAAATGTAATCTATGGTTATGGTGTTATAATGTCAAGTAACATTTGAAGAAATGTTTTCTTGTATTATTTAATAGGATCCACCAAATGCACATATAATAATCATCAACTACTTAGAAGTGTTACCAATGGCACATATACTAATCTTCTAGTAATTAGAAGTGTAATAATATTATTATCTATATATCGGGTTTTTGTATTTACATTAGAAGTTTATTGGAAGTTTAATTCTATTTTATCATTATAATTAAGAGTTTATTGAAAATTTTATTTTTTTATTATCAAAATAAAAATTTTAAAAAAATAAATAATAGATAATACATATGTTAGTAATGTTTTTAATAATATAGGTTTAATTTTTTAATAATTGTATCATATTAAATTTTTTTAATATAATTATTAAATAAATCAAATTTAAGTTAGTTTCTTTTTTTTTTTTTTAACATAACATGAATATAACACGATATATAACTGGTCTTCTCATTTTAAATTATTATATATTTTGTTAAAAAAAATCATACACTAAATACATTTGTTTATGGAAATAACACTTAAGCCTACAAATTAAAAAATAAAAGAAGAATAAAATAACATAAAAAATTTTATAAGCCTAATGATAAATAAAAAAAAAAAAGAAATTAAAAAAAACCTAATTCATACAAAATAAATACACAAACATAGAGTTGACATAACATTCAAATTGAGCAAAATTTTGAGACGTTTGAGTTGGACTTAGTCTATACCGGACTCAAGTCTTCTATCCAAGAAAAAAAAAACGTAAAAAATAAAAAAAATAATATATGTGTATGTGTGTGAGTGCTTAAATGTATTTTAAAAAATTATAAGTGTTGATTCTATTAAGATAAAAATAATAAAATAATCTCTGTGATATTAGTTATAAATTGCATCTTTTTGGTGGAGTTTGCAAAATTTAGTTCATTAATTACTAAAACAATAGGCAGGGCTTTTGTTTTTGAAGCTCAGGCCAAACTCAAGCTTGTAATATAAAGTCTGTCCTGACCTGTATTAGAATTTTTGTCCCTTTTATTTTTATTATTATAACGTGTTATTAAAATTAAAAAATAATTAATATAAAATTATATATATTTTTTTACATGTATTGTTAAATATTTATCTTATTAATTAATTAAATAATAATAATTAATTTATATTTAATTAAATAACTAATTATAATTATTAACCTTATTTTAGTATATTAAAGATTAATAAAAGAAAAACTCTTTAAATTTTTTTATCTATTAAATAAAATATTTTTAAAAAAATTAATAAAAGTATAAAATTTTCAATATATTTTTTTATTTTTTTAAATTTTATTAAGAATTAAAATTATAATTTATTAATAAATTAATTTTTTAATATTTATATATAAATTAAAATAAATAATCTATTGACACACTAATATTATTAATTTTTATATATAAATTAAAATATATCACTTATTAATCTATAAATTGAATCTATCACGGTAATATTATTTAATTAAAATTAAAATTAATTTAATTTTGGCACCAAGTAAATCATTACCTTTTTTTTTTTTTTTTTTTAAATATGTACATTAACGTATGTATAGAACACGCTCTTTGAAAGCACTTGTCCTATCCAACTTTGAATTCTGTCACAGCCAGCAACAAACACAAACCCCTAGTCCTTCCACCACCACTTCACAGCCATTGGAAACGCGGCCGCAACCACCGTCCCAATCGCCGTTACAACCGCAGCGGCAGCAGCAGCAGTAGCAAGTACAATCACCACCAACGCCAACAACTTCCCCACCAACGCCAAACCTAACCCCTATTCCTAACACCAATCCAACTTCGAAACCCACCACACTAACACCGCCACAGCCGAGACCGGCTTCATTTTCCAGACCATGGCAACAGCCACAACTACAACGATCTCACTTCTCTCAGTTCTCTTCTATTCCGTCTTCTTCCACTTCTGCGTCTCTTTCGTCCTCATTTTCATCTCCGATGTCTGCTCCCCCGAGGGGCGGCATTGCCATTGGTGTTCCGGGACCCCGCCCTAGCGCTGCTTCTCCACAACCCGTGCCTCCTTTTTCGACATCTTTTGGCCAGCAGTTTGGTGGTTTGGGCCGCTCTGGAGTAAATGTGCCTGATACGGTCTGTACTTCGAGCTCATTACAGGTTCTTTATTTTATCTTGGCTGTATCGTTAAATGAAAATTGGTAAATCTAGTGCTTTATATTCTTTATTTCCTTAATTTTCTAGCTACTTTGATTAATGGGCGGTGTCTGTTGGTGCGTTGTCCTAATCTTTGGATGGTCTTTTAGCTTGTTTGTTCCTCGTTTTTTGTTATCAATCAGGCGCTTTTTTTTTTTTTTATTTGTCTGAGATGTTAGTGGGGTTATTTGGTAATTTAGTGGCTTATGTTTGCATAGGGTTTGTAATTTGTTGTTTGAACGTGCAGGTGAGGCTACCCGGAATACAGGGAATTGGGGTGATGGGATCACTAGGTTCGAGTTCACAAATGCGCCCAGGTGGGATTTCTGCACAACACCATCAACAAAGGCCTGTACAACAATCATCTCTTAGACCGCCTCCATCTTCCCCAAATAGTCAATCCCCTGCTAAACCAGTGAATTCTAATCCTTTTTCTTTTAAATGCATCTATTATTTTCCAAATAAGATTATATTGTTTAAATATCATAAGTGGGAAAATCAACTAAGATTGTCAGAGGTTTGTCTTGAGTTTGATCTGCAAGTCAAATTCAATTGATTTTTGTAGGTAACAAAAAGCTTACATTTGGATCTTTCGTTCAAATGGTGCAACTGCATTTTATACCAACATACAACATTTAAAAGGCTGTACTCCATGATACATAGGTCAAAGTTAGCTTGTTGCATTTAAAGTGGGAATCATGCTGGACAATCGAATTTGAGGATCACCATTTTTTTTCCCTTTTTTTCCTCAATAAAAGTGCATGAAACTAGGCACTTAAAAACTTTTGAGCATTGGAGTAATCAGAAATATCTGATTTCATTGCTGAAATAGAGGATTGAAGACATGTGGTTTCAATTTGGATGTTTATTATTGTGAACCTCCTTTATTTGGACTGTGGTTTCGTATACTGGGAAGCAAACTTGCTTGATCTTATAGAGTATCTTCTTAAAACTATGTAGTTTGATTCGGTGATTTGACAACATGTTTGAAATAATTTTATTGTTGATTACTTCATAATTTGCAACTGCATGACCTGATCTGATCATGATTCATAAAAAATATGTGGTGAGATTGGGATTTTTGACCTTTCTTTTAGCCTGTCTTTGCGGATTTTTTTTTTGTCTTTTATTTTGTAGAATTTCCAAGGGCAAGCCCTTATGAGAGTCTCATCAGTTGGTTCTCCGGTTTTCCTTCACCAAATACATGACAAGGTGTGCAGTCCTTTAATCAGCCATGGTTATCATCTGGACAACAAGGGAAGCCTCCTTTGCCAACCCCCTCTGCATATAGACCACAAATAAATACACCATCCATGCAGCAAAGGTCACATATTCCCCGGCAACATTCACCGTTGTCAACATCTTCCCAGCAACATGTGCCTTCTGTGCAGCCACAACAATCAAAACTATCACATCAGCTGCAGGAACATTATGGGCAACAATTTTCCTCATCGAAAGTCCCTCAATCTTTACCCCATCAACAACAAATTACAAGGCCGCAAGGCTGTGCAATTCAGAAGCCTTCCTCTCTTGCATCACTGCAGCCTAACACAGCGCAGCCAGTGAATCAAATTAAAATAGCTAGTGCAGAAAATGAAGAATTTGGTTATAGGATTCTCAGCAAAAGAAGCATCCATGAGCTAGTTAACCAGGTGAGACATATTGGCCTTTTTTCAGTATTTAAAATTTGGTGTACTAGTACTACCAAATTTTTTACTATTGTGGTCATACTACCAAACCTGGCATTTTTGACGTTTAATTCTTTCCCTTTCTGATTGTGTTGCAAACAATAGAATTTTTTTTATTTATTCCACTTGTGAAGAGGTGAACTCACAATGTAGCCGAGGATATTTTGTCAAGTTTTTCCATCATTAGTAACTTGTTCAAATGGTGTCTTTTAAGCGCACGACTTTCACTCATATTCTATTTCAACTGCATCTATGTGGGGCAATATATTAGAGAACTTGTATAACTGTGTAAACGGTTGGAAATTGAATCGTTTGAAAGTGCACCATGTTGCCAGTTGTGTTTGAATATTTTCACCAAAAAGTTATTTGTGGAAATGAAATCTTGTTAGACAAAACAGTATCATTAATATGTATGTAATTATTATCCTGTTGACTCTGCATTTCATTAGAGTAGTGAGACAATTATTGGGGATATAACGCTGCAATTGTGCATGGATATGTGTGTTGTATTTTTTTTCATTGAGGAATGTGATCTTTTTTTTTTTTTTAACTTAGAAAAAGGAATATTTGCCTTCAATGCACTGGCCAATAATCTATAGTTGCCTAATAGGGCCCAATATGCTGTGTGTTTCCTTGCACCTTAACTATAACATGTCTGGTTCTCTTAGAATTCACACAAGTTTCTGTGCCCTGTGTCTCTCTGTCAATATTCATTTTGACTTTTATGCTCTTGGACAGATTGATACATCAGAGAGGCTGGACACCAAAGTTGAAGATATTCTTGTGGATATTGCTGAAGATTTTGTGGAATCTGTGAGTAGCTAAATTTACACTTTCATTGAACTCTTGGAAAATGTTTGCACACACATCCTAGCCGCTTTTTTTGGACTGATCGTGCTATCAGATACAGTTTCCTGAGTTCCTATGTTAATTTTGATAACTTTTTTTCTTGAATATCTATGCGATATTGTATTCTCTCTTGAAAAGTTGGAAGGTTACTTGGAAAATAACATATAAGATCATATCTAGCATGATCTTGTCCTCTATTTTGTAGGAGCTAAAACAACAGCAAGCAAAATTATATGATTGGTATGCTATGGGAAGTTAACTAGTGAACCTTGCATATTGCAAAATTGCCTCTAGAATATTAGAGATTGTTGAGAATTGCTTCAAATGTCAAATATTCTCCGATATAAATTTTGTCAGAGGCAATGATATTCTTGTCTCAGGCTGCTGTAGTTGAGATGTAGCTAAGGCATAAAGAATCTGCCTAGACTATTTGTAATTACCGTATTTAGTAAAGTGTCACTCTAGTCTTCTTCTCGGTCGTTGAAGTACTTCTCAGACTTTTTGTGCTGTTATTTGATAGTTTCTCTACTTTTGATCTTCTGAAATTCACTTTTTTCTTTGATCAGATTACAACATTTGGTTGCTCGTTAGCTAAGCATTGAAAATCAGTCACATTGGAAGCAAAAGACATACTTATACATCTTGGTAAGTGGTGGAAAAATTTCTTCATAACTTTTGTTTTGGTTCTTTTTGTGTACAACTAGTGCTTAATTTACTATTATTATGCTTGGATGTAGAAAGAAATTGGAATATGACACTTCCTGGGTTTGGTGGTGATGAAATTGAGACCTACAGAAAACCTGTAAGAATTTTCATCATTCCTGGTTACTACTTATGTGGAATGGGGCTATGAGTAAAAAATGAAGCCCATAGGTTCTCATATTGGAGGCATAGTTTCTTATGGAGACTTTGTGTTTAAGAAACATACATACGTACATACATACATGCATGCATAGTTTCTTATGGAGACTTTGTGTTTAAGAAACATACATACGTACATACATACATGCATGCATGCATATTTAAATTTCCTACATGTTCTAATTGTATTAGTGATGATTGTTGCAGCTTACTAATGATATCCACAATGAATGGCTTGCTGTCGTGAGTTTTAACCTTGAAAATCTTCCTTCTACTTTGATATATTAAAGATGCTTGTCTTTTCGTATATGCACATATCATAGTGCTTAGCCACACTGAAAATTGACTAAAAAGAGAAGTTCTGGTTAATTGTTTTTGGAAATGGTGATTCTCTTCTGTCTAATATAACATATCCTTTGTTTTTGGCAGATAAAGAAATCAGTCTTGGCAACTGAGGTAGCAAGTACTAGGACTTCTGTTGGACAAGCTGCTGTGAGTGTGAAGGGTAACATGGGAAAGATGCCTTCTGGTATTATAGGCTCTATGTGAGGCAATTTTTTATAAGGCATGTTAAATTTAATGGGTATATGATGCATATATTTTCTTGATAGATCTGTATTTCATTACCATAAGAGTGCCTACAGTAGGCCTCTTGATACTGCATAACCATGGAGGAGTTGAAAGATACAAGTGGTAATGGAATATTATTTGTAAACAAAATCTTAAGTCAAATTTGTGCTTCCCCTTTTGTTTTGGTATTTTGTTTCATGTTGCAAATGCATTTCTAATCGAATTAAGTATGAAGTAGATTTGTGATCAATATAGACTATCCAATCAACAATGTGGAATAGTTAAACTAAGCAAGCAATTACTTTGTGCAATTTTCTTATTATGAAATCTGCTGAAGTGGATTGTTCTTCTCCAATCCTCCAATTTTTTGTTGCATGTCATTAGTAATTGCATTTTTTGTCACTCTATTATATGAATGGTCTGGCAAAAGGAAACCCAAACCTGTAGCTTGTGGAGTTATTTAAAGAAAATCTTTTGGTGGTTTTTGCAGTTGGTTTGCCTAGAGCATAGGCTTTAAGACTTCCATTCTTTGCGTAGCTTTTAGCGGTTGTCATGGTCATGAGTGTAAGATCATCTCTACAACCCTTCAAGCAAATTGTAGCCCCAACTTGTTATACAGACACACAGTCAAGGCCAGGGCCGTACAAATAACGCACATTTGGTATAACAAGTTGGTGATTTGAGTAATGTCAGTTTAGAATGCATGGCTTTGGCCTTGATTTTTTCAGACAAACTCAGTCAACATTTGTATAAACTTCTTTGGGACTCCCAATGAAGTCATGGTAAGATGATGAACCTGGATCATCAATGCAAGATGTGGATTCGAATGATGGTTTCAGAGCAAGTGTACATATATGAATCCTGATTGTGATTTGTCTGGACAACAAGATTGTGGTTTATCTTAAAGCTTCAAGGCAAGTGTTAATTTAAATTTATTAAAGGCTGCTTTATTTCTGGCGTGTCTTAGTTTCTCAATTCATGCAGGTTAAACTTGGGGAAAAGAACTGCTGGTGCAACAGTGCTACGGAACCAAGATTTTCCTGTCTACCTCTAACACACAATGAGAATCTACCTCTGATTCACAATGGGTGTTTTGAGTATTCTGTATGTAGCATGTGTGTGTGTGTATCTGCGATACCTCCCCAGAAAATGAGACACTGTTAAAGTTTCGCCAATTCGTGCCTTTGGTATGTTCAGATCACTAACTTTTTTTTTTCTTTGCAGTAACAAGTTCAATTTCACCGGCAAACCTACCAAATGCATTTTTGTATGTGTATAATGGCTGCAAATTATTTAAAAGGTAAAAATGAAAATAGAGGAAAAAAAGAGGGAGAGAATATTCTGTTTTTGAGCACAAGATTTTCATCGCACCAATGAGTTTATGATGTTGAAATGCGATTTTGGCTTGGACGTCCACTTTTCTTGTTAAAGGCTGAATCATTCATTTCTTATCCGTTTGGTATTGACGTATTCTTGAAACTAAGAACAGGATGTACTGTTGGAACTACGACATCAAATGCATTGTTGAAAATATTGACGGAAAATATAACAATATAACAAAAAATTTAAAAAGAAAAAAACAAAAACAAAATGCAGTGAGGATATTAAACCGAAAAAGCATTTTTGCATGTTTAGGCGTCTCTTTTTATTTATTCTTTTAAACAGTTGCTCAAATGAACTGCGATGCACCAAATAAATAGGATGGTTTGCGTTTGATCAAAGCTTAGTTTTGCAAGCATGTGACCTTAGATTGGATTGTCAATGGAGAAAAGCCATTCATTTCTTTCTCATTCTGATTTGATATACTGTTGTTTTCCGCTAACAACAGTAGAATTGTCATGTGATAGCAAGAGTGGTGATTCCGTCAACCTTTTCCTGGATTTTTTTTTTGGTATTTTCAAATATCTCTCCTAAATTTAATAAAATTACGTGTAAATATACATTTTTAAAAAATTAATATAAAATATCTTTTAATAATAAAATTATTATATTTAATTACTGATAATTAAAATAATTTTATATATAATTTTAAATATTAGTGATTTTTTTACATACGTCCTTTTAAATTTTAAAAATTAACAGAAAGTATTATTAAAAGTTATTTTTTATGTTTTAAAATTTAATTTAAGAAATATATATAAATTAAGTGCTAATTTTAATAAGACAATAGTATAAATTATTTGCTTGTATGAAAATATAAACCATTTAATTTAACAAAAAAACAATAGCATAAATTAATTGCTTGTATGAAAATATAAATCATTTAATTAAACAAACATATATAAAATTATATAATATGAATATATACAAATAATATTATAAATTACTTATTTGCATAAAAGTATTTTAACTGTTGTAAAATATTTTCATAATTATTAAAATTAATTGAATTATAAATTCTTATTTTTTAAAAAAGATAAATTGAATAAACTAAGAACTTATAAAATTTTATTTGCGTCTTATAAAAATTTTCATTTTTAAAAATTTAAAATCTTCAATTTTCATTTTTTTAAAATAAAAATTTATAATTTAACCAATTTTAATGATTATGAAAATATTTAATAATAGCAAAAGTAATTCTCAACAAACAAGCAATTTACAATATCTATTTGCATGTGTTCATATCATATAGATATATATATATATATATATATATATTTATTGAATTAAATTATTTATATTTTTATATAAGTAAGTAATTTATAACATTATTCTATTAAAATTAGTACGTAATTTAAATATATTTCTTAAGTTAAATTAAATTAGATATTAAAATATAAAAAAAAAAATTTTAAAAATATTTTTTATTAATTTTTGAAATTTCGAGAAAAATGTGTGAAAAAATCACTAATTATGTATAAGATTGTTTTTATTATTTTACTATTTTAATTAGTTACTAACGGTTAAATGTAATAGTTTTATTATTGACTGATATTTTTTATTAATTTTTTAATAATTTATATTTATGTGTAATTTTATCAAATTTTTAAAAAAATATTTAAAAATATCTTTTTTTTTCAAAAATTAATTAATTAATTATTTTTTTTTTTTTGAACCATTTTAAAGGGGGCATGATATCCACCAAGTAGCTACTATCTGAGTGACACTTACCTAGGCTGAACAATGGAAAGAAATACGAAATGAAAAGAGAATGAAATGGAAGGAGAAGAGTATTCCTATGTTTAGTTGATCCATGGATTGAGTGAATGAATTCAATTATATTTTGCTAGAATAAAAAATATATTTTGTTACTCAAATAAAAAAATCTTTTATTAAAATATAATAGTTTATATATTTGATAATTAAAAAAAATTAATTATCCTTAACTTTTAATCTTTATTATAAATTACTTGAATGTTACAAATTTAATAGTTAATTTATCATCAAATATTTAAAATTTTACTATGTAAATAAATAATCTAAATATAATGAATTATTTTTATGTTTTGAATATAGCTCTTACTTTCATTTAAAATTCATAAGTTACATTGTATGTGAATCTTTATAAATAAGTTGATTTTGACTACAATCTAAAACTTGATACTTATGTAAATGATTAGCAGTCAATTTATCTTTAAAAAAGTTAAATAAATGTATAAAAATTACAATTGCATCAATAATTATATGTTGTTTAATAAAAATAATTATTATCAAATAAATATGACTAATTGTATAAATTATAATAAATATTATATTGTTAAATAAAATTATAAATTAATTTATCTATAAAATATGTAAAACAAATTATTTATAATGAGAATTATGAAAAAAAAAAACAATAATGACTATAGTTTCTTAAGATGATTTTAAATTTATAAAAAAAATAAACACTAATAATTATAAATTAACTTGTAGGCAAAATTTTAATTAAGCTAAAATAATATTATATTAGTAATTATGAAATTAATTTTCAAATAATGTTTTAATTCCTTTATTGTTGTTTTTAAATAATATTAAATTTTAGATAGAATAATTTTATATACAATTATTACTTATTTAAATTAATTCATTTAATTAAAATAAAAAATTACAATAAAATACATAAAAAAAATATATAAATTTAAAAGTTTAATCGTTAATGGAATTCCTTACCACAAAAAGCAAATGAGTAATCATAATTCTTCTTTTTTTTAAAAAAAAAAAAAGAAGAAGAAATAATTCTCATTTATTTAATCTTTTGTCCAACAAAACAAAAGAAATTTAGTTGTTTTGTGAATTCATTTTTGTTTACCTCAATATTTTCAATTAAACTTCCTCTTCCTTCCATAAAATTTCACAATATAGTAATTATAAAATTCACAATGTAGTATAGTAAAACGGTTGAATTGTACCTCTACATATTCTAAATTATCCCCACAATTTAAAAAACAATGGTGGGTAACTCTTGAAAGTTGTAGTTTCATCATTTTCTTTGTTTGAAATCTCATTGATGTACAATTATTTATTTATTTATTTATTTATATTTTAATTTATCCTGTTACACTCAGAGGATTTCAAATCTGTAATTCGATTTTAACAAAAATATGTACAACTGTCATGGGTGGATATTATGGGATATGTTTTAGTTTTCCAAGATGTCCTCTTGTTTAGAATATAGCATATACGCCTCCAACCAATTTAATCAATTCAAAGCAATGACCGATGATCAGATCAGACTATAAACATTTCCATTTGTTTCCTAATGGAATCGTTAATGTGGCCAAACCACAATCAAGAGTAAACATCTGAGGCAACTGCTGACATAATAAAAACTTGCTACTTTATCTTAAATACCTTACGTAATCTATCTTTATTATTAAAAAAAAATTAACCGACTTAACTATTTTTATTATTAGATCTCTAATTTAGTTAATCTACACCAAAAATCAAATAAATCTCTATGATTTGTTATTACAAGAAAAGGATTTACTCTGAATTTTATAAATATTATTTTAACCTTCAAGAGTTTGATACATAATAGTATTATTTTAGATGGTTTAGTTCGAGTTTGTTTGCACTCTAAGATTTACCAAATACTCGCTAATATTTTCTAATTTTTTTATTAGCTACGCCAACTTGTTTGGGATTTAAAGTAATATAATTGAATGTTAAACCAATGTCAAAAGTAATATTATATTTTTTTTTCTCTAATTTTGTAACATTATCCTTAATAATAAAGTAAATCTATAAATATCTTTGTAATGAAATATTTAATTAAATTATAGGAGGTCCTAACAAAATTTAGGACGCAGACAAAGCCCACCCAAGTCGGTGACTGTGTTGTAACAAAGCTTAAGGGGCCAATTTATATTGTATTTTATATTTTTGGTCATAAAATACAATTTTTTGTTTTAAATTTTAGCCCCTTCAACTTTTTACTTGTTATATTTTAACCCCTGACCTTATCAAATCAATGAAGTTAGACGATAAGAATAAATTTAGAATAAGCGATCACTTGTGAATTTATTTGTTATATTGTGATCATCTTAATTAATTAATTAATTAATTAATTAATTTTTAATATTGTATAAAAATAAGCCCGGAGAGCGAACAAGTTGTGAGGAGTAACATGTATCACATGGCACTGAGCTGGCATTTCCATTATTTGATTTTTATTTTTGAGATAAATGCATAATTAGTGTTAGCTCATAGAAAAAATATAAAGTAAAATATTTAATCATGTTATTAGTAATATAATAATATTATTTAATTAATAAAAAATTATTTATTAATAATAAATAAAAAATTAAAAATAAATTTTATTTTAAATTTATGTGATAAAAAATTTAAAAAATTTATTTTTAATTATTTATTTATTATTAATAAATAAAATTTCCGTATTTTTTATATTAATAGGAAAAAACCGCGATACTTAAAAGAAAGCTTTCTGTCTCTCTCTTATTAGCGTTGTTTGAATCGTATGGACGACCTTTCTACAAGATTCAGATTCAGTCAAAATAATCCACGTGTAGGAATTGCATTGGTGCATCGGCGGAAAACTTTTTGTCTCATTACTCACGTAACCGCGTCAGGAACACAAAACCGCCCGCCACTCCGACGTTTTAATAAAAGAGAGAACTAGTTCAGAACTTTTGAGTCTTGGCTAGGGGCGCGGGCGCAGGTGTAGCTCAGCTTTAGAATCATCAGCCAATTCGGCATCTTCGTTCGCGTCCGACAAAACATTGATTACGAGGTTTCATTGTTATTTCAGTGTCCAGAAATCCCTTAGTTTCTGTTATTGATTATGGATTGCGCTATGACGAACGCCAATTCTCACGGTGTGGTCGCCGGCGACGTCGTCTTGGATTCTTCTATCAATCCTGCCAAGCTCATTATCGATACTGACCCCGGAATCGGTGAGTTTCATCTTGAATGGTTTCTTCTTTGATTTCTTACGTTATAATTATGTCACATTTAGAAGAATAGAACTGACGATTTGAAGATAGTGAATAAATTGAAAACTCTTATTTTTATGTTTTTTTTTGAATTAGTCTACGATAATATGAATGGTTAACTGAGCATGGTTGTCTAATCTACTTCTTGATAATAATTGTTTGTTAATCTTTCTGGAGCATCAGTCAAAGAAAGGAAATTTAAGCTTCTTAAGATCTAAAAGCTATATTTATTCATTTCTAACTTTACTTCCTTGAGAGGGGCTATGTTTGTCTGTTTGAGTTTTCAGTGATACATGGCTGTGTTGTTTTCTCAAAAGAAATTAATAATAAAAATAATTGGAAGATGATAACTAAATATAATCTGTATAGTAGTAGTAATACTCTTTTCTAATTTATTTTATCTTTGTAGATAACTTGACAAGTGACATTCTAGTGTCAAGACATTTTCTATGCCAGTGAAAATATAAAAATTGGTAAATAAGTTGGCAAGAGGATTGTTTCCGGACTTTGTATTGGAAAGAAAAATAATATAAATCAATTTATAAATTGCAAAAAGCAAAGATTGAAAGGGTATAAATGTGATGCTTTGGGAATTTATGTTCCACTTTGTGTGAACAAAGTGAATTAGTGTGTTTGTTCAGAGTGTTGGAAGTTCAACTAAGTAAATCAATGTTTCTTTTTTCAGAGTGTTGGAAATTTTGGAACTTTTATTCTTTCAAACAATGAGATTCATGGTTATCTTTTATGAGAAAAGAATTCACAAGAACTTTGTAGTTGCCTCAACGTTTTGTCTAGGCTGTTAAATTTATTAAAATTTGTATTAATTTGCTATGAATGATGGTGTTATTTTGTGAAAAATGGTTGTCATGGGTGAGATGTCAAGGGTTTTCTTTAATAAACAGATGATAGCATGGCAATCTTAATGGCATTTCAGACTCCGGGGTTGGAGATCGTAGGGTTGACAACAATCTTTGGTAATGTTACAACTGAAGATGCCACTCGCAATGCCTTGAATCTGGTATGTATATGTATCAGTTGACTCCGTGCTTTTGTACTTGGTTTTCTGAACAGAAAAGTAAAATTCTTCTTCTGCCTCTTTTATTGTTCATGAACTGAATACACTAATATAGTACAAGGTTATTCCCTATTTTAGGAAACAAATTAATTGCTATTAACTAGTCATTGACCAAATAAATCAGGAAGATTACAATCAGCCTAAATTAGAGTCACAATTGTCAATTAACTATTTACAGCCATATACAATCTTTTAGAAAATCAAAAAATCCAAGATTCTCTAACTTTCCGCCTTAAGCTGGAGAATAAATGTTTTCCGTTCCGAGCTTGCTAGTAAGATCTTGGAAAGTTGAGCTGTCCAATCCTTTTGTGAGTATGTCCACCATTTGGCCATTCGTAGGAACATAAGGAGTGTAGATTAATCCACTTTCAATCTTTTCCTTGATGAAATATCAGTCCCCCTCAACAAGTTTTGTTTTATCATGTTGAACCGGATTGTGGGCAATGGTTATGGCAGACTTGTTGTCGCAATACAATATCATAGGTCCATGCCATTTAACTCTTAGATCTTCTAAGATTTTCTTTATCCATAAGAGCTTGCAAATTCCTTGAGCCATTGCACGAAACTTAGATTCTGCACATGATCTAGACACTACCGCTTGTTTCTTGCTCCTCCATGTCATTGAGTTTCCTCCAATTTAAGTACATTAACTTCTTGTTGAGCGTTGATTTGTGAGTGAGCCTGTATAGTCTGCATTCGTGTAGGCTTCTACCATCATCTCTGCTCCTTTTTTAAACATGATTCCTCTCCCAAGAGTAGCTTTCAAGTATTGGATCATTCTATATATAGGTTGTAGATGTCGTTCTTGGGTCATGCATGAATTGACTTATCACGCTCACAGCATATGCAATATCTGGATGTGTGCGAGATTGGTAGATTTGTTTTCCCACTAACTTTTGATACCTTCCTCTATCAAGAGCTTCATCATCTCTTGCTTCACTCATCTGGTGATTTTGTTCAATCGGCATATTAACGAGCTTGCATTCCATCATTCTCGTCTCTCATAAGAGATCAAGAATGTGCTTTTGTTGGAAAACAAATATACCTTGTTTTGACCAAACTACTCCAATCCCTAAAAAATATTTGAGTTTTCCAAGTTCTTTCATCTCAAATTCTTTCGCAAGTCTCACATTATGCATTGGAATTTCCTATCATCATCATCTATCATAATGATATCATTGACATATACAATCAAGACTGTGAGTCTCCCTATTGCTGAGTGTTTGACGAAAAGAGTATGATTCTCTTGACTTTGTTTGTAGCCAATACGAAGCATTACTTTAGTAAATTTTCCAAACTAAGCCCATGGCGATTGCTTAAGCTGGTAAAGTGTTTTTCTTGTCTTGCACACTTGATTATTTTTGAAATATTTTTTGAAACCTAGTGGAGGTTCCATATATAACCCGTCTTTAAGATCACCATGTAAAAAGGCATGTTTTTATATCAAATTGCCGCAAACACCAATTATAATTAGCAGCCAAAGATAAAAGAATGCAAACTATGTTCATCTTAGCTACCGGAGCAAAAATCTCTTGATAATCTACCCTATGTGTTTGAGTGTACCCATTGGCTACTAATCTAGCATTGTACCTCTCCAAAGACCCATTCGCTTTAAACTTGATTGTATACACGCACGTACATCCTACAAGTTTCTTGTCTTTTAGATGATCAACAATCTTCCACAAACGATTTTTCATAAGTGCACTCATTTCCTCGTTCATGGCAATTTTCCAATTCTCATCCTTAAGTGCCTCATTAATAGTTTGGGGTATAGGAATGGTATCTAATTTAGTGAAGAAGCAGCAGTGTTTATGTGAGATTCTACCTAAAGAAACAAAGTGAAAAATAGAATGTTGAGTACAATTTCTAACTTCTGTCCTATTCGCTGTAGGAACATCTAAATCATTCAATGGAGAGGGTAATTGAGATTGTATACCTGGTTCCGGAGTTGAATCTTGAACTTGCAATTGGGTGAAAGCAGACTCTCTTCTCCTTGAGTAGACTAGGATAGGTTTTTTAGCAATTGAGGTTATCTTTGGCGTTGATTCTGATGAGTCATGTGGTTGGTCATGTAGGGTTGATTCTGATGAGTCAAGAGGCTAGTTGTATGGCTGATTAGGAATTGGTGAGACTATGGTCTTAAGTTGAACAGGAACATCTAAGTCTGGGAGAAAGGGCTCATGTTCTTTATCTTCACTCACACTTTTCCCTTAAAGACGCAAACTTGAATAGAAAGGCTGTTTTTCAACGAAAGTGACATCCATTGAAATAAAGAATTTGCGAGAATTAGGATGATAGCATTTATACCCCTTTTTAGTGGAAGAATAACCAACAAAGATGCATTTTAATGCTTTTGGATAGATTATTCCTCTGTCAGTGCCATGAATGTGGACAAAAACCACACATCCAAAAACTTTTGGGGTTAATTTGGAAGCTATTTGTGAATTTGGGTAATGTTTGTGAAGCACGCTCATAGCACTCTTGAAGCCAATAACTTTATAAGGCATTCTATTTATCAAGTGAGATGCAGTGAGGACTGATTCCCCCCAATAAGATGCGGGGACATTATTTTGAAATAGGAGTGTTCTTGTGATTTCTAAGAGGTGTTTATTTTTTTCACTCGGCTACCCTGTTTTGTTGTGGCTTGTTAATGCAAGATGAGTAATGAACAATTTCTTCTTTTTGAAGAAAAGATGGTGGATTTTGATTGAAGTAATCTCTTGCATTATCACTCCAATTCTCACCGCAAATTGATTTTTGATCATTTGAAAAAATTTTGGAAAAATTTCCCTACTTTGGATTTGGTTTTCATAAGATAGACCCAAGTTACTCTTGTGCAATCGTCTATAATGTGACAAACTACCTTGCTCCAGTAATGTTCAAAATTCTAGAAGAATTAGAATGGATTAAAGAAAAAGGTAACATACATCTAGTTTTATTCAAGGGATAAGAGACACATTTGTGTTTAGCAAGTTCACATACATCGCAATGTAAACTACTTATTCAATATTTTTGAATAATAATGGAAACATAGTCTTGAGCAAACTAAATGGTGGATGACCAAGATGATAATGATGGAGCCAAATGTCATCTTTATTGGTAGAATAACTAGATAAATAGGTTTTTAAAAGGGAATGGTTACTGTCTTCCTCAGCATCAAGGATACAGTGCCCATTCCTTTACTCAGCAAGCCCAATCATTTTTCCCGAGCCTCGGTCCTGCAAAATACAATGAGTGGGATAGAAAGTCACTTGACAATTCAAATCACATGTAACTTGTTTTATGGACAAAAGATTTACTGCTAATTTAGGAATATGTAGGACATTTTTTATACAATTTTGGAAGAGAGAGAAATGGTTCTCTGACCTGCAACAGTAGTCAAAGTTCCATCGGCTATTTTGATTTTTCTATTGCTAGGACTAAGTTTATTTGAGGTAAAAATTTAATGTGAAAAAACCATATGATCGACAGCACTTGAATCTATAATCCAAGTATTATTTTGGACAGGAAAAGAGGCACTAAGAGCATAAGAATTAGAGAACTTACCTGATTGAGCCAGAGAACAAGAGCTACCCGGTTTGCCAACTGATTTCAGCAAGGAATTCAACTTTTCTATCTCTTCCTTGAGAGTTTCCAATCCATCTTGGTTTAGTTTTTCACTAGGAACATCCTCAGCATTCGTCATGTGGGCCTGTCCTCGAGGCTGTCCCCCATGATTATCTCCCTTTACTCCAACATGTGGAGGCTTCCCATGGAGTTTCCAGCATGTATCCTTGGTGTGATGTGCCTTCTTGCAGTAAGTACACCATACCCCTTCTTGGTTGGACTGCCTTTCTCTCTTATTGGTCTTGGCATTGTGTCCATCCTTTATGGAATTCATAGCTGATCCTTTGTTTACTGGATTGTCAAGCATCACTTGTTAGCCCATATTATTCAGAAAACACCCTCAAGAGATGGGAGAACTTCTTTCCCAGGAATTTGGACTTGAACTGGATCAAAATCATTATTGAGGCGTGCAAGGAATTCAAAGATTCTCTCCCTTGCCACGAATTTTTGCAACATGGCAGCATCTTCTCCACACTTCATTTTAAAGTTTTGATAATAATCCAACTCAAGCTACAAGCCTTTCATAGTACTATAGTACTCAGTGACAGAAAATTACTCGGTTTTGTGGTGTTGATTTTGGTTCGAATCTCATAGATCAATGCAGCATCTTGCATTTTTGAATAGGTTTGGAGAACCATTTCCCAAACTTCTCTAGCAGGTGTGACGAACATGCAATACTAGCTTACTTTGGGTGTCATTGAGTTCCACAACTATGACATGATCATGGAATCTTCTTCATCCCATTTTGTAAACGTGGTGTCCTCAGCAGCAGGTTCCGTTCCCATAAGATGGCTCCATTTTCCCTTTGAGGAAGGTTTAACAACTTGAGACCATTGAAGATAATTCTGGCCATTGAGTCAATAGGGAGACTGAATGTTTTTTAGTTCTCCTTTTGATTCAACTGGCATCTTGCCTTGATTAATCTCAGAATTGACACCAATAATAGTAGATTGATTCTCAGATGAATCCGACATGATGCAAGACAAAGGGAACAAAGAAAAGAAAAGAAAAAAACTGAGATAGAATGAAGAAGAATTGAGAAGAGTTCGGCAACCAAGACCTAGGATTTGGAGAAAGGGCCATAGAAGGCTCTGATACCGTGAGCAGAAAAGTGAAATTCTTCTTTTGCCTCTTTTACTGACCATGAACTGAATATACTAATACAGTACAAGTTTGTTACCTATTTTGAGAAACAAATTAATTCCTATTAATCAGTCATTGACTAAATAAATCAGCAAAATTACAATCAACCTAAATTGGAATCACAATTGTCAATTAGTTATTTACAGCTATATACAATCTTCTAGAAAGTCAAAGAATCCAAGATTGTCCAACATTTTCATTTCTACATATTTCAGGTTTTGTCTTCTTTATGGAACATATTCATGATCAATTTCCTGTTTTTGATGTGCAAAAGGATAGTGTGACATTGCAGGGTGTCCAGGTGTTCCTGTGGCAGAAGGCAGCCCTGAACCTCTAAAGGTAACTCTTTAAATATATTCCGAGCTTGTTCTGTGTTAGCTGCCTGACCAGAGTTGGATTGTTGGGTTGTAATGACATGCTGTGTGCTGGAGTCACTTAACAAGCTTGATCTGTTTTATTGTTCTGCTTAAAGGAAAGTCCTCTGTGTTGCAGTCTAATTGTTTTTTAACCTTTTTTTTTTCTTTGGTAATATGTTAGGCTCAAGTCAAATGATCGATCCTCATACATTTCTGAAAGTCCCTTGCTTTCTTGTTAGAGTTAATTATTTTTGGTATTTTTGTCAGCCTTTCATTTATGTATCTGTATCATTTCACCTGGTCAATTTGAATTTGTTTTGATTCTCTTATTTTCTTATTCTTCATTATTTTATTTTCTAGTTATGATATTTGTAGCCTGACTAACCATGATTTTTATGGAAAAAGGGAGGAATGCCTTGTGTTGCTGACTTTATTCATGGTTCTGATGGAATGGGAAACATATTTCTTCCTCCTCCAAAAGCAAAAAAATCTGACAAGAATGCATCTGAATTTCTAGTTGATAAAGTCTCAGAATATCCTGGTGAAGTGTCCATACTTGCACTTGGACCGCTAACAAACTTGGCTTTGGTAAGTTGTTCTGTCCGCTCCCCCGAACACTCACAAGGTTTGCTTGTTTAAATTAGTATTTCCAGAATTCACAAGTTCGTGCTTAATATTCTGAAAACAGGCAATCAAAAGGGACTCATCCTTTGCAAGCAAGGTGAAAAATATTGTTATACTTGGTGGTGCTTTCTTTGCATTGGGAAATATGAACCCTGCTGCTGAAGCAAATGTAAGTTCTAGTTTTTCCAACATTTATGATTTATACACCAAGCAATGTAGAAAGCCTCTTTAAATTGAACTGTTTTTCTATCCTATATTTGTTGCTTTCATGATTAGATTCATAAATCATAGCAGAGGCAAAAGTTTTGATATTTGAGGCAAAAATTTTCCTTGGCAATCTTGCATAAGTTGCTTTCGACAGAATAATTGATAATCCCCGTTTCTTGTTTCAGAGCACTGTCATATAATCTCTTTATGTCTGTTTAGAAGTTAAATATACTTTATTGCCAAAAAAGGAGTATTTGGAAGGGTTCTACTGCCATAATAAATAGTTGTTAACAGTAGTACCAAGTCACTAGTGAAAAAAAGAAGTTTTTGCTTGAACGGACATCAGACAATCAAGTACCATCAAAGAGACCATTAACTTGCCCAACTTGCAGATTTATGGAGACCCAGAAGCAGCAGATGTGGTGTTCACCTCTGGGGCAAATATTGTGGTTGTTGGAATAAATATTACGACCCAAGTCAAGATGACAGGTCGAACTTTGTTTTTGACTCCATTACCTGTACTTGCTTCTGCTATACTGTTTTGGCTTAAATAATGACTTTCTGATTGTCAATATTTTTTCATGCATTAGATGCTGACTTGCTTCAAATGAAGCAATCAAACGGAAAGTATGCTCAACTATTGAGTGACATGTGCAAATTTTACAGAGACTGGCATGTGAAGTCTGATGGTGTTTGTGGTAACTTTCCATTTAAAAGTTTGAAGAAGATATAACAATGCATTTGAAACTAAATCATTCTCTTAGTTATCTTCTTTTATGAATATGTTGTTGATTAACTCTTTGAAATTTGGTTTCAGGGATTTTCCTTCATGATCCTGTTAGTTTTGTGGCACTAGTTCGGCCAGATCTCTTCACATACAAGAAGGGAGTTGTGAGGGTTGAGACCCAGGGCATTTGTACGGGGCATACACTAATGGATCAAGGTCTGAAAAGGTGTGTGCCGTTTAGCTTACTCTTTTTGGCTATGTAGAAGCATTCTCCATTTGTTATCGCTTATACCAGTTAATGCTACTGTAATCTGGTTCAGATGGAATGGAAGCAACCCTTGGACTGGCTATTACCCTGTTTCAGTTGCTTGGACAGTCAATGTAGATGAAGTCCTTGATTATATTAAAAGACTGCTGATGAAACCATGAAAACTGCTGTTATCCATGTTCCACATCTCAGAAGATGTCAAAAGCTCAAACTAAAGGTCTGCAACTAGCTCTGTGATTAATACTCCTTGCCGGTGACAACCCAAATTTTTGGGTTTCAGGACTCATAGCTGAGATCATATTGATGAAATTCTTCTCATTATTACTATGAATATTTAAAAACACACTCTTGATTGATGCTCAATTAATAAAAAAAACTCTTTCAAGATATGAACGTCAGTGCTTCCTCATGCATATTTGTCCATCTGTTAAATCTTTCTGCTTAGTAATGATGTCCTCCACCGAAGCAAGAGATATTTGTAAATTTAATTTCTGTTTTAAGTTGTGGATTGTAATGATCTCTGTCATGAATTGTTAGATCTTATCATTGGTCTTAATGCAAGAGTTGTTCGAAAGGGATTGGTGAGCTTGTAAGCTAGAATCTGTATCTGGCATATAAATATACGATGAGAAGAATGTTGATATGCTGCAACAAATTTGCCTCAATCATTTGTTTACAATTTGCAGTTTAGTTGTCAAATCTTTCTGTCAGAGCTTCTATGTGATGTCCATGGCTGCGATTCTCATGTTTGGGATAAGATGCTATGACTTTTAATTCACAGCTGTTGTGGATAAATTTAGTTTTACTAAATAGTTTAATTGTTATACTTTCAAAGTTAAAAGTGGACGCAGGACTTCTGTTCGATCTGATAAGATACTGACTGCAATCACTATTACATAAAACCGTTATGTTTTCAATCCTTTTCACATTATGGTTTCTTAGAACATTCTTGAGCTCATATGTTAGTTAAATTATTATTGCCTTTCATAATTCTTCAAGTAGTTGTATAAAATGGCGGTTCTTATCTAACACAATACTTTCAAGCTGCTGCCAAACTTCTAAAATGATTTTGCTTGGGCTTAACATTACTGTAAACTCAAATGCTCAAACTAATTGCTGCTGAAATTACGGTTGAATTGCATAATGACTAAGATTTTGTGACTGTATTTTCGAGCCAGTTCGGTGCACCTTACTGCATGATTCGAGCGCTGTCTGATGTTATAATACTTTTTTTTAACTATGAGAAGATCAAAATGTTTCGCGTCCACTCCATCTCTTCTAAATGCATCACAGTAAATTTCAACGCGCGACTCTATTTACGAATGTCCGACAACATTACGCTGCCTCCCTAACAGTGGCTTTGTTAAAGTATCAACTCTACCACCCATTGGATTATTGCGGTTGAGCTTAATCAGAAGTGCTTTGAAAGAAAGTGCTTTTTTTCTTCAATAGGGAAACAAGGAAAGGTAATCAGAGTTCAACTCTCTAATCTACACAAGCAAAAGTACACGTTGTAAATCAGTGATCACTTTAAAACTAAGCTTAGCTTTATATTAAAAAGGGAAATAAGTCTAACCAAAGGCCAAAATCATTTAATAAAAGCAGTTAAACCAACTCTTTCTTTGACTATTTTGCAAGTTTTTCTGGCATCGAGAGTTACCTACCACAGAGAGAGAACCGTTTCAACTCCTGCGCGGAAACTACGCCAACTCCAACTTGTAGTGAATCTCTTCCCTTTTCATATAAAAACCTTCAAATTTATCATTAAACGCTCAAGAACATCAAACTTGAATCAAACTCTTGCATACTTGAATTGTTTGATCATGTTGCGAGTTTCCTCGTCGACTGCAATGGCGGAGAAGATTTCTTGGTATTGTGCTTTGTTAATGGCGTTAATGCTGGTTCTAAGCTGCTGTGAATCAAGTGATGGGAGTGAATTCACGGCAGAAGTACTGCAGCCAAGGAATGTTAACAAGGCGTGTGACGAAATTTATGTGGTTAGAGAAGGAGAAACTTTACATACCATTAGTGAAAAATGCAGGGACCCTTATATTGTTGAGCAGAATCCACATATCAACGATCCAGATGATGTTTTTCCTGGCCTTGTTATCAAGATTACTCCTTTCAAATCTATGTAGAGTTATTACTCTCTCGTGAGATTTTTGTTTTGCATTATTTTTTTCCCTGTTATTTGAATGTAAAATCAGGTTCATGTGGGAGCTGAGTTTTCCTTCTTCAATTGAATGTTGAGAGAGTACATGCATGCATTTCTTTGAAGCTAATCCTCGTTAAGCCTGAACTTGATACAATCATACGGAAAGGCGGCTGATAATGCATGGTTTGGGATCAAATTTAGGATATACACCATCATCTTTTTGTAATCAGTTTCCAAATCTAACTTCGTGAAGAGAATAATTGGTGGTGAGACTGTAAATTCTTCTCTCTTATAAATGTTAAAAGTTTGAACAAAATATTTTTTTAACGCAAGAAGTAGTTAAAAGCGAAAAAAAAAAAATTACTGTGCATAGAATTTCATAACTTTTTGTGCAAACGATTGTATGTTAATCATCGGTATCCGAATGTGCACGCGCGCGGGCATATTAAATTTGAATATCTAAACTTACACAATTAAAGTAGTTAATATAATATATTTCTGGGAAAAGGACGACTCACCAAAAGCCTTGGTTTGGTGCTTCGCGATAGCTCAGTGTTCTATTAGAACGAGACATTTGGAAACAAGTCCAAAAAGACATAGGTGGACCAGACCTTCATGTTAGGCCCATCTTGACCCATAAGCGTGCATCAGGGCTGGCCCAATTTGCTAATCGACATAGTTCAATAATTGAAAAAAAGATATGCGGTTTGTTTTCTTTAAGAATTTCTTTTTTATCTTTAATGTTTTCTTAAGAATTGCTTTTATCTTTAATATTATTTTTCCAAAAAAAAAAAAAAAAAATTGGGCTTCTTTGGCGTTGTAGCTATTTTATTTTACTTTAAAAGATAAAGCTAAAAAATTGTTTAATTTATATACATTCTTTAGTTTTATCTATTTTTGTCATTTGGTTAGAAAATAGAATTGGAATTATATAAAATCTAAAGACAGGGATACCCTACGTATCAAATCGGTTGGATGGATATTATTTATTAAAATAAATAATCGAACTGATGATGGATGCAAATTAATTATGTGTAACTAATGGATACGTATAGTGTAAAAGAAGATGAATTGAATTGAGAAAATATAATACACTGAAAGCATCCATGACCCTCCCCCTTTCTCATCTCCTTCAATCCTTAACAATTGTTTTGACAGAATAAGTGGAATTCGATAAATGCCTCTGCTATTTTCTTTTACAAAATAATTTGATTTTTCCTTCCCTTCGGTGGAGGAAGCATTAGTTATTTATATTTATGTTGTAAAAGTTTTGGATTTACAGTAAAAAAAAAAATGTGGCCAAAGCAATCTCTCAAAACAAAAACAAATGACCAAAGCAAGAATTGGCTGTTTATGCTCTATAGTGAAAAGGAATTGAGAAAAATCTCGTGTACTCAACCATTGCGTTACATAGTTATATACAGAATACAAACCAAAGGAATGGCGTGGCCAGTGGACGAATCCCGTTAATATTTCATATACTGCAGTTGTACAGAACCAAGAAAGGGAAATGAATAGATCATACAACTGAAGAAATCAATTCATATCCCTTTCATTGACTTTCCTATTCTCAACACTCCCTCTCTCGTGTTGAAGTATATATTTATAACACCCAACTTGCTAAGTAGATGATGAAACTGTGTTGAACCAAGGGTTCTAGTAAAAAAATTAGATTGTTGTTGGCTTGTGCAAAGATGAGCTGTTTGAATGATTCTAGCTTGAAATTTTTTGTGAACAAGATGAAAATCAATTTCGATATGATTTATGTGCTCGTTAAAAATAGGATTTGCAGTAATATGAATAGTTGCTCGGTTGTCGCAATATAAAATAATTGCTTGTGGATATTTCACCTTCAAATCTTCCAATAAATCCTTTAACTAACTAATCTTACAACAAGTTGTTGCCATGGATCTATATTTTGCCTCAGTTGAAGAACGACAAACAGTTGTTTGCTTTTCAGTCTTCCATGAAATTGGTGATTCTCTAATCATAATGTAATATTCAGTGATTGACCTTCGAGTATCTCTGTATCGTCCCCAATTTCCATCATAATAAGCATTTGGCTAAATTGAGCTATTTGCTGATGGAAATATACCTTGACTTGGTATTTGCATAACGAACCTCAAAAGTCGATGTGTTATAGCCAAGTGTCACACACGTCACTTATCCATAAACGAACTTAGCACATATACAATATACCCCAAATTTGGTCGCGTTATAGTCAAGTAAATCAATTAACCAACTAGTTTAGGATACAACGATGGCTCTATTATTAACTTTCTATCTGAATCATATAAGGATAAGCCTTGTTCCATGCGAATTGTTGGCGATTTTGCACCCGGAAAACCTGTGTCTTCAAGGATTTCAGGAGCATACTTCCTTTGAGAAAGGTGAATTACTTTTGCCGAGCGTGCAATCTCAATACACAATAAATATTTCAAGTCTCCAATGTCTTTGAGTTTGAAATGATCGTCCAAAAATCTTTTCAGTTCTTGAATTTTCTTTAAATTATTTCCAGCTATGATCACATCATCCACATACATCAATAAAACTATAAAATCTACTCTCTCTAATGACCACTGCCTAAATGCTTGTTTTAAGCCATACAATGATATGTTGAGTTTATATACCTTTGTCCTCCCTTTTTATGCAAACCTAGGAGGAAGATTCATGTGCACATCCTCATCAAGATCTCCATGCAAAATACACTGCTGACATTAAGTTGGTGAAGATGCTATTGTTAGCAAAACATGAATGTTAGTCACTTCACAACGAGAACAAAAGTTTCTCTATATTCAAAACCTTTTATTTGGCTGTAATGTTTCACAACAAAGCATGGTTTATATCGCTTAACAAAACCATTAGTATTGTACTTGGTTTTGAAAACCTATTTACGCCTAACAGACTTTTTGCCAGGAGAGAAAGGAGTCAAAGTCTATGTTTGATTGCTTTCAAGAGCATCTATTTTTGCTCCTATAATAGCTCTTCATTCTTCATGCTGAAATGCCTGTAAAAATTTCTTAATTTCTGTTTGAAGAGAAGTCGAACTGGTGAAGACTCGATGAGGTTGAGATAAATGATTATGAGATAGAAAATTATATGAAGGTTAAAGATTACCATAGAGAGCAATTGCGGCTGATTCTGACGATTGAGATGTTGGAGATAGAAGTCCATAGTCAACGTGAAAGTGATGCAAGTAAACTTAGAGTCCGTGTTAAATGATAAGATCAATGTGGCATAATAGCCTCATTGGCATCTATATTTGGTGGGTCAATGGTTGGATTTGAAGTTGATTTAGTGTTGCCATTAGGAATTGGTAGGAGATGTTTATCATTTTGAGTGGAAATTGATATAGGTAAAATTGGAAATTTTGATGGAATAGGATGATTAGAGAAAGAAAATTGATTTTCATAGAAAATCACATCACGAGATGTAAGAATGCTATGATTTTCAATTTCATATCATTTATATCCTTTTTGTCTATAAGGGTAACCAATAAATATGTATCAAGTAGCACAGGCATCAAATTTATATGGCTTTTGTGTCTCTGTGGAAGCAAAACATAAATAGCCAAAGACCCGCAAATGTGTAAAAGAGGGTTGGATATTAAACATCGTCTCATATAGTGATTTTTCATATAGAATCGGTGTAGGTATTCTATTAATTAAGTATGTGGTTGTTAGAATAGCTTACCCCTAAAATTATTTAGGTAAATTGAGTTGAAAAATTAATGAATATGCGACATTGAGGAGATGGCAATGTTTACTACTCCATTTTAATGTGGAATAGACACACAACTAGATTGATGAACAATTCCTCGTTTGAATAATAAATGGGCCTATGAAATTATTGACAATTGTTAGTAAGAATGATTTTAACTTGCGAAGAAAATTGAGTTTTAAAAAGTTATACAAAGAATTGTAAGAGATGACGGGTTTTAGATTTGTGACGCATTAAATGAACGCATGTGTATCGTGTGTAGTCATCCACGATGGTAAGAAAATAATGAGCTCTTGAAATAAATGGTATTTTATAACATCCTCAAATATCAACACACAATAACCTAAAAGATATAATGGAAGATATTGAAGTTAAAGAAAATTCATTTCTAGTTTGTTCTATTAAAGGACAAATCAAACAAACATCAATGTCACAAGGTTTCATCTCAGGCACAATTTTAGATAGGAAATGTAAACACTTATTTAATAAATATCCTAAATGATGATGCCATAATTAAGAAGGGAAGGACCACAATTATTGGCATGTTGCTCCTTGAAGGCATTCAAGTAATACAGACCATCTTGTTCAGTTTCTATCCCAGTCGTCGTCCTCGAGCGTAGGTCCTGGATTATACAAGAATGAGAGAAAAAAAATAAATGAGCATTGTGAATTTTGGGAGAGTTTACTAATAGAGATTAAGTTGAAATAGAATGTTGGAAAACACACGACATTGGTTAAGATAAATTATGAAGAGAACGTAATAAAACCAATATGTGTAACAAAAGCTAATGAGTCTTTTTGTAATTAGACGATTTGATTTTTGACTGGAATAGAAACGGTTAAGTAAGATGGGAAACAAACTATGTGATCCGTAGCTCCATTGTCTATGATCCGTGGAATACATTTTAAAAATGAGAAAAGGCATGTGTGGTTAGCTGACAAATTATGCATAGCAAAAGTACATGATGTGCTACAGAAATTGGTTTGCTGGTATAGCTCAACAATTCTAGAAATTGCTTACACTACAATGGAATAAACGGGAAACTATTTGAAAATTTTGTTCGCACTAGGTTTTCCGTGGAATACACTTGCTTGATTCGCACTAGGTTTTCAATTTCCTTTTCAGCTTCAATGATCCGGAGAAAATCTATGAATGTTATAACACTTCTTACTCGTATGACCTACTCTTCTACAATTATCACATTTTGGGCGTTAACGCTTTTCATCTTGTCTCTTCTCTATGTTCTTGTATTCTTTTCAAAAATTTATGTTTTTTGCAACAAGTGCAACAGCCTTTGGTGCAGTATTTTGATTTGCAAATATTGCATGTTGATGGTCGTCTCAAAGAACTAACGAATATGTCTTATTAACATTTGAAAGTGCTTCAGTAAAATTTGATCATGAAGTTTATGATTCATTGAGACTCATTAGAAACTTCATCGTTTTCTGACTCTGTTTATGTTAAAGGACTTCTTTCACCGAGCCACAAGAGCATGTCAGAATTTAACATACTGCATCATGTTTATCCCAAAGCCTTTTCAATTTAGTGTAATATGTCGCTACAGGCATGAGATCCTGAACCATGTTATGAACTTTTGTTCAATTTGAAAGATGCACGGACCGTTTACCAATAAAAAAAATGCTGTTTTAAATCTGCTCAAATTTTACTCGCAAGTTTGCAATGGATCACAGTTGGAGAGATTTCTTTAGATATAGAGCTTACTAGCCATGATTTAACCAGATCGTTGTTGCGGTTCTATTGTTGGGACTCCTTGACTGAAGCCATCTTTAGAACTTGAAACAGATCCATTAATAAACCCAATTTTGTTTTTCACACTCAGTGCCATAATCATTGCATGACTGCAAGTATTGTAGTTGTCTTCGGTTAATGGTGGTGATATTGTAGTTGTCTTCGGTTAATGGTGGTGATACTAGTATCACCGTTAACGTGATTAAAATTCAGAGTTGGTTTTTTCAGTTTTTGATCAATTTGAAGAAGAAAGAAGCTGTTAGGAATAGCTGAGTTGGAAGCATGTTGGTTGAAGCAGCTGAGTTGTCAAATGTAGAGTGGTTAATATCCGTCAAAGTAGTTAATGGCTGGTATTAATGAAGTAGAGCGTTTTGTTTTGTGTTTTCATTTTAGCTATAAAGCCCGATACTTGTAACAGAAAGGCAGGACTTTTGACATTGAATCAACGGCTAAATGAGAGCAATTTTTCCTTGATTTGTTCTGTGTGCTCTTGTTTTTCTTGTTTCTCGATTTCTAGAAAGTTTCAAGTTAATTCTCATTGCTTTGGTATTCATATGGTTTGCTTGAGTTTACCAGTTGAGAGATTAGATTTCTTGAGTGATTTTGGTAGTTTAGACCAGTAGCAGCAAAATCACTCTTGGATGATCTGAGTGGTGAAGGAATAATGGGTTGCCTGGATCTTCATGGCCGGTGGTTGACGAAGATTTTTCTTTGTTTTCCACGTATTGATGGTTAACAAAGATTGAATTGTTAGAAAGTGAGATACATGCAAATTGTTGAAATGAGCAATTGAACTTTGTTACCAAAATAGTTGCTTTGATACTATGAAAAGAAATTGGGAAAAATTTCTTACGTATTCAACCATTGTATCGCATGATTATATACAGAATATAAACTAAAAGAATGCCTTAATCAGTGGGGTGATCCCTCTTGAAAAATTTATATCCCTTTCGACAAATCTTTTGCCGAGGGTAGAATGTTGACAGATTGATTATTGACAGATATTTGACACCGTTTAATTCAACGCAGTCATTGAGAAATGAGAACTCAGCCGTATTTATTTTCTCCAATTTTTTACTAATTCGGTGGTTGACCAAAGGATGGTCACAGCTGGGTGATCCCATCACATCTCAATGAATCGCATTCACATCCTCGTCATATATGCAAACTCATAAAGCATTAGATTCTTCAAAATAAGCTCCACTATTCTCTTCTGTTCTCTTAGCTTTTGCTATCATTTTCTTCCTTCACTGCTTGTCTTTGTCTTTTCCCTTATTATGGACACAAATAAATTCTTCTTCTACTTCTTCTATCTCTTCCTTCTCTCCTTTCTCTCAGGTAATTAAATGTTTATACTTTGTATCGTTTCCAGTTAATTCTTATCTTTATAGTTGATTGTTTCGGGGTTTCATTGCATACAGGACAGCAACAAGTGCTGGGATCTCGCCAACTCTTCGGTTTCAGGCCAACAAAACTCTTTGTCTTCGGAGATTCATATGTTGATACAGGAAACATCCCAAAATCTCTTACACCATCCTGGAAACAACCCTACGGCGTTACTTTTCCGGGAAAACCAGCCGGTCGTTTTTCGGATGGTCGAGTTTCCACCGATTACTTAGGTAATTAATTAATTAATTAATTAATTAATTAATTTGCTTCAATAGTTATCTTTACTGCTGTCATGGGTTTGCTTTAGTAAGTTTTGTTGAGTTATTTTAGTGCGTAGGGGGTTGCTCTTCTCTGCAGGTTTGCTAACTTTTGTTCATGTGATGATTGCTACTAAGTTGTATTTGCTTTTGCCTGCGTAAGTTACATTATTGAGTCAACTTACTTTCTTTTTTTTTTTTCCTTAATTCTTTTTCCTTGTATATTCTGTCGGATGAGCAATTGAGTTTCCTATCTTTTTCTGTCGGTCTTCACTTTCTCACGTGATGTGAAGATTGTACAATTTTGTTCTTTATTTATTATTTTAAATATATAAATATACAACCATTATTTTCAGTACTCTCTTCAATAAATGCATAATTATATTAATATTGAGTGAATAAAATTATTAAAAAAATTAAATATTCTTAACACTACTCAAATATATATGATGCTATTATTTCATCGTCTTAAAAATAATTATCTTGCCGCACCACCGCTCAACGATGATCTTTACTGATATTTCCCTCTGGGTCTGAATCAAAAGTCTCAAAAGCCCTTGTAATTCTAAGCAAAAGCACAGACAAAAGGGCAAGGTGGCAACGTTTCCTTTGTAAAGCAACGACTACCGCTGTCATGTCATCAAATAAATTAATTGTCAACACCGCCTTTAATTATTTAATTTCTTATGTCCAATCCCCAGGAAACTTTATCGTTAGTGCTTTCCCGCAAAAGCCTTTTCTCATCTTAAATTTGTATTTTAGCAACCCGAAAACCAAGGACCACTTACCTAGAATTTTCTTTATAAAATATGTATATGCAGCAAAGTATCTGGGAATCAAGTCACCGATACCATACAGATGGAGGAAATTTGCATACAATTACGTAAAATGTGGGATGAATTTTGCATATGGTGGCACGGGCGTGTTCGATACAATGGTTCAGATTCCCAATATGACCAGCCAGATCGATTTCTTCCAACAGCTTATCAAGGAGAATGTCTACACTCCTGCGGACCTAAAGTCTTCTATGGCCTACGTCTCCGTCGCCGGAAACGACTACTCTACTTACCAACAGACAAATGGCTCTGCTGAGGTATGTACATGCCTGAACTTACACGAGTAAATATATATGCGTAGTAGGCAAGTCAGAATTAAAAGTTCAAGAAGCCGATGTTTGGAAAAAGATCATAAACTCAGGCGGCTAAATGTTTAACTTCTAATGTAGATGGTCCAAATATAAAAACATACATTTTGCAGATTTAATATAGACATTATCTCATGCTGGTTAAAACACTTCAAAAATTAATCCATTTGGTAAATGATAAAACAAAAAATTTCCGAAAAGCAATAGAAATTCAAATATAACTTTGTGGTCAAAACCATGTTATCCACCGTTTGATCTCAATGATATAGTGTTCAAGCGGGTGACAGACATATTCTCCAACGTTGATTAGTTTGTGTCAGTACGTGTTCTGTAATTTGCAGTGCCCTGTCATAAACTGCTTTGACTCCCAAGCAACATGAACAAAATACATGAAGGTCTCCAAAAGTGTAAGCTTCATTATCATTCGTGGCTAGATCCTGACAGTTGACTCTTGTACGTATAAAATTAGAGACCTTAATGTTATTACTCTGCGGATAATTCCAAAGATCTTACAAAATAAGTCCCTGCTAGGGCTGGTAATGAAATAAATAAAATATATACCGTTTGATGTTAACTTGTATACTTTTATTGCAAAATTTATAATAGTAACAATTCAATATTATAATAATAACTGGGTCTTAAGCTCCTCTGTATACATATATAAATTATATCTTTATACAAGAAAATATAGAATGCTAAGTATTCCAATCTTGTTAACCCACTTAGCTAGAACACAGCAATTAATCAAGCAAGTGTGATTCTGAAATTTTTTTCTACCCCTAAAGTATTGCTCTTTTTTTTTTTTAAATTTTTTATAAAATCCGTGTTATATTTATTTCTTAATCGATCATGACATTATTAATACACATAGTAAATTAATAATTAATTTAGTGAAGAAAATATAATACAACAAGACTCACTTATTTGATTCTTATTTATTTAATTTTTGTCATTTGGCGGGTAGTTGCTTCACTACCTAACAAGCACCATTACTTGATATGTAACTGTGATAGGGTTGGCAACTATTTATTACACAAGTGGTGAATCAACTTACATTGAACTTAAAACGCATTCATGATTTGGGAGTGAAAAAAATAGTGGTGCCCTCTCTGCAACCAATTGGATGTCTTCCTCGTAGTGCGGCTAAGTTGTCCTTCCAACGGTGCAATACAACAGAGAACTCTCTCGCCGGTTTTCATAACCTCTTGTTGCAGCAAGCTGTGGCTAAGTTGAACTGTCAAACTAAGGATTCTTCTTTCGCCATTCTTGATCTTTATACCGCATTCATCACCGTTTTCAATAGCAAAAAACACCAGCAAGGTTAGTTACTATTATTTCTTCTACTCCACTCTAATTTTACAAAATAATATACACGTTTGCAGAAGAGAAAACTCTCCGTGTGTGTAGAACCAAACGGCTTATAAAACTTATGCTAAGGCTATGATTTGCTATAATGTTTTCTTATTTGTGGTAACCTCTTTTAATGTTGTGCAGGAAGCTCGAAGTTTGGGAACCCATTTAAGCCATGCTGTGCTGGCATAAGCGATGAAAACTCCTGTGGAGATGTAGACGGGAATGGAGTAAAGAAGTATACAGTTTGTGATCATCCTGAATCTGCATTCTTCTGGGATACAGTTCATCCTTCGCAGGAGGGATGGCGAGCAGTTTATTCAGCTTTGAAAAACAATCTTCAACAGATCCTTTGGCTGAATGAATGAATTTCCGCCATAAGAAATCATGTACTTTATGCATTTTCGTTAGCCTCAACTTTTTTGTGTCATGTCTTTTGTTTTTTCCCTGTGTGTTTAGAATTGATCTCTTGATCTCTCTTGATTCATTTGTAATTTCTTTATCAATTTCTCGTTTGTTGTAACATGACTTCGGCTTTAATCTTGTGTATTCAATAAATTAATAACAAATGGTGTTCTTTGGTAGAAGGTTCCTCATAAATTTCACATGAAAACTAATTTGAAGAAAAAAAGAGTGTAATACACATTTGTATAGAAAAATTTCTAGAATTCTTTTGTAACAAGTATGTTTCTCTTAATGAAATTCTTCTCCTCAAGATAAAAAATTTCAATTTGTCAATTTGTGGTCGATGCATACAGATACTATATACCAACTATTCAAAAGTTGATGTAGGTAAAACTTTAATGAAGAATCAATAATATTATCGAAGGAGTTTATTTGCTTAATATCAATCTGTTGACTTTATTAGAACTTATGAGTGTAGAAAAACTTAGGTGGTATGTTTTTGGTTTGATCTCCCTTATTGTATTATCTTTTAACTTGAGCAATAGAAGTAGTATTATCTTCGTATATTATTGCTAGAATATCTGTAATGAAAGATAAGTTGCTTGTACTAGATATAATGAATAATAGATAGCAACCATTTACATTCACTATTTGCTTTATGTAGTGAGAGAATCTTAGAGTAATTAGAAAAGGTAATAATAAAAGTTTGTTTTTGTGAATCTCCATGATATTGTCGTGTTATTATATGTAAAAATATATCTTGTTTGTGAATGAGTTTTATGAGAATCAAAAAGATAACTAATATCGATATAATTAACTAGTTTTCGATTTTGTATCGGTCCGTTGGAATAAAATAATCCCAAATTTATCGTTTAATAAAGGTAACAAAAAATATGTTTAACATTATCCTAATATTGGTGAGTATGTACAAAACTAATTTTGGCTAATAAATTTACATAGAAAACTATGTCTGGTTTAGTATATTGTGTCAGATGTATTAAAGTTCTAATTACATTGAAACATGATACTTTTGGACTAAGTATCACTTCATCATCTTTTTAATGGTGAAATTGATCCTTTTTATGGTCAAAAGATCAAACAACCATAAGAGTACTTAATAGATGATTTATTTATATTGAAATGTTTTAAAATCTTTTCAATATAGGTAAATCGGTGAAGAAATATTCTATTAGATTTGTGCAAGATTTGCAAGCTGAGATAATAACTAGTTTTTACTAAATCTTTTATTTCAAAGTCCTTTTTCAAGTATTTTATAATTTTTAAAACATTTTCAAGAGTTTTAATTATATTAATGTGATTGACGTATAGTTTTACAATAGCAAGTTCAGACTTTAATTTCTTTATAAATATACATGGGCATATTGGATTATCAATATATCATTTTTTTATTAACTATCTGCTCGAGTGATTGTACCACATGCGTCCATCCTATTTTAGTCCATACAAAGATCGTTATAGTTTGATTGAGAACAAATTACGATAATTTAATTCATTTGCTTTAAGAATTCTAATTTTTTTAAGAATTTTCATATAAATATCAACATCGAATAACTTATATAAGTTTGTAGTTAGTATATCCATAAGATGCATATAAAGTCTTTTTGAGATTACTAAATTTATCAAAAATTGAAATATAATTATATTCATGATTGAAGAATATGGTTCATCAAAGATAATTTCAAGTCTTTATGAGAAATCTTGGGCAACGATCGTACTTTATATTGTGATTTCATAATTTTCATTACTTTTCCTTACAAATATCCATTTGTTTTTAACAAATTGTACATCTTTAAGTGTTTAGATTATAAGAACAAATACTTCTCATTTGACAAAAGAAGTCAATTTTGCTTGAATTACTTCTTTCTACCGAGGCCAATCATGCCTTTGTCAACATTCGTTAATAGTTTGCAAGGTCATAACCAACTTTCATAATTTTAGTAGGTGTTGTAAATGAGAATACATTAATGATGATTATTTCATTATAATCTCGCTTTTCTCTTTTTTTTTTATATATATATATTATATAATTTATAGACTTTTCTTTATTTTTTAAATTTTAGTGTTACTGCAAGGGTAACTCTCTCTTCAGGGGCAAATATTGCTCACATATATTGCTTCAAAGATTTATGTGGCTTTAGAGACTTGTGTCGCTTCAAGGATAATAAACTTTTTTGGAGCTAATAATTTAAAAAATATAGGTATATTTATTACTCAAGTATTATTTTACATAGGATCTTAATTTTTTTTTCAATTTTCTCTTCCATAGAACAATATCTTTTAACCCAACTGATCTACTATCTTTCTGACATTTAGTAGACAATTCATTTGCAGCTTTATGATTAGATTGTTCTTCAGGAATAATAACCCAGGCTAGTGTATTGATAACTTAGGTATATGATTTAGTCACTTTTGCATTATCAATAAATTTATTTGGTAATTAATTTGTAATTTGTTGAAGTTATAATATTCTTTGCACTTCATTTTTATATTTATTAGTTTGAGGATTAAGATAAGACATAATAATAGTGTCACACTTTGATTCATTAATTTGAGTACGTAATAATTATCACACATTCGTGTAATATATCTACCATTAATATTCCACACAAACATATAAAACTTTTAGTGTTGCATATAAACAAACCATATCACTTATATCTACTAAAAATATAAAATATATAATATTTACAATGAAATTTTCTATAATGTCAATAGCTTCACAAAAATCTCCTAGATCTCTTCTAGAAAATATATATATACATAATAATGAAGGACATTATATACTTGGAAAAGTCTTTAATAAAAATGCAAGCCATAAATTTTGTATCTGGAGATGTGGATTAATGACCTTCTAACTAGTATGTTAAATCTAAAAATATTTTAAAAAAAGAAAATGCAAGTACGAAAGTTAGAAAATAGATAGAGAACAATAAATGAAATCAAAATATAGGAGTAAAAATATTATATTTTAAAATATAATAATTTATAAAATTTTAATCATTCATTTGTATTTGAACAAGTCATAGAAAATATTTTCATATTTAAAATCTGAGAATGTTTCAATAAAATTTAGACTTGCTCAAAAATTATCTCTCAAAACATCTCCCAATGTACCTCTGATAAACATTTCGAGATCCACTAACGAGTTATTTTACATAATCATATAAAATTAAGTTATTGAACTCACTCATTAGTGTTCGAATAGCGAAGTACAGTGTCAAATATTAATTATATTTAACGCTCACTTTTTTATCCTTTCGTTGGTAATTAGTAGAAAATAATCACTTTCATACTCTATCATTAGTAAAAGAGAAAAACGTATGTATCAATATAAATATATATCTATATCTATACATAGATGCACTTGCAATTGAGCATTTATACTAAAGTCTCAAATCATGAAATCAAAAATATATTTTCACTGTCATATTCATTGATACATACATTCACAAGTAACTTACACTATTATCAATTTTTTTTTTTATATAAATCTACCCTTATTTCGATATTTCTAAATTCATATGTATAAGGTATTCATAAATTCTAATTTCATAAAATAATCAACCATTTAAATTTATTTTATCAAAAAATATTGAAATTAAATTCGTATTCATAAAGTATTTAAGAAAAATATTTATTAAAAAATTATTAAAAATCTATTCATATACTCATAGTTTGTGGGAGAGTCAACACTTTCCAAATTTAATTTTTCTGTTGAGTAGGATCTCTCATTGCTATATCACAACCTATATAAAATTTATTCACATACAAGGCATTAATATATCACATTTATTCTAAACATGCGATTCTGATGCAATGTATATACTACTAGTTGACATTTATCAATGCATTTAGTTACAATTTTATTCAACACGCTAAAATTATACTATATTTATATCACAAAGTACTAGCATCATTACTCCAATCCATAGAATATATCTCATCAAATTCAACCACTAAAGGTTACATAAAAATAATCCAATTTTACCTATATTCACCCACAAAAATTCTTGCTATTTCTACAAAACCAATAAGTACTAATTCTTACCTACATAAAATATCTTATATTAATCATCATACCAAGTTTCCAACATAAATTTTCTATACATAAAATATACACCAATATAACGGTAAAATTTATCCAAAAATAATGAAATTGCTATATGACAAATTTATACCAACATGATACATTAATTTTTCTCTAACCATTACTAAATATATAATATTCAATCTAAAGAAATTATTATAATTAAATACACCAAATAAACCCATAAAATTAATATTTTTTGCATTAAAATCCATATCTAATTTTTCTTCAAAAATATGATCATTTCAGTATTCTTATAATACTTCACCTATATCACCATCATCATTCTATCTTATTCATCACATTACGTGAATAAATTTTTCATTTAACATAAATATACAATCATATAAATATCTTCTACATTAATTAAATACCAATATGATTATCAATTCATCATTTCAATCATATATAAAAACAATACACAAGCATACACATACATATAAGTTTTGGCCACTTTAGATTTCTTAGCATCACCATTCAATTCATGCTTCCTAAATACTTTTAACATGATTCTAAATTTAAAAATAAAGTTCAAGAAACTCACCAAAATTTTCCTAAGCAAAAGTATGCTTCCTTGGAATTTTCCTTGAATTTCTCATTAAATGAGATCTAGTTGAAGATTAAAGCAAGCTTTGGTACATATAGTTGCCTCTCTAAGGTCTTTCTTGTCTAAGGATCTTGTTACACCTTTTCCTAAGATGAAATTTTGGTTTTTACAAGGGAAAGAGTGGCAGCCAAGGATGGGAGGAAGATAAAAAAATGATGAATTTGGTAGAAGAATGGAGAATTGTGTAAAAATATATAGAATTTGTAGAAAATGAGCTTGGAGCATTTTAAAGTTTATCCTTATATGAAAATAAAAAACTAAAAATAGCCCTAACAAAATTTACATTTTTATACTACCTCTAATGACTAACTCATTCACTAAATTAAAAAAAATATCCTTATAAAATCAAATTATGACATTCTTAAGATTTTAATACTTGTACAACATAAGGCATAATCTAAAATCATGTAATTTAACACTTAAGCACATAAAAAAAAAATACTCTATATCTTATACCTCGATTTCAAGTTAACTAAACATGAATATACTCCGTGAAATGCTTTTACATACCTAAATTATCATAACGAGTCATGAATGATATGTAATACCTCAAAATAGTTCCAAGGATTTAATATAAGTTTACAAATAGATTTTCAAAAAAATTTGGGCCTTGCTTCAAGAGGTATATTCTTTTTCTCTAATGGTGAAAAAAACTATCTTATTAAAATGACAATCCACAAAAAGTATAGTAAATAGATGACCCATTAAGGTTCAAAATATCTGATAATAAAAAATAAGTTAAAACTAACATAATTCTCAAATGACATTGGGATCCCTTCTTAGTGTGTTGTGGAGTAGCTATAAAAACATATATAGCATAATCAGTAGTGTGCATATGGGAAATATTTGGTTATTAACCAAGTACAAGTTATAATGGAGAGTATTAATAACAAACAATTGATCTAACATAAATTAATGTTGTAGCATGCAGTATAATATATTCTCATGCAAAAATTGGGAACGTAATATGTAATTATAAAATTTGAGCAATTACCTAAAGTCATTTAATAGGTGATCTAGCTAATGTATTTTGTGTGTGGATATATGAAATAGGATATTCTATATCAATCATCACTGACTTATAATAGTCATAAAAGAGTCTTAGAATTAAACTCACTAGTAGTATCTAGATGTATAATCTTGATTAGATAATCGAAAAATTATGCCCTTAATTTAATAATATGTGCAAGCAATCTAGCTAATGTAATATTATGAGTAAACAATAGATAAATATATGACTACCAAACAGATGCATCAATTAAAACAATAAAATAGTGAAATGGTATACTATATTGGTGAATAGGCTCATAAATGTTTTTTTGTATTCACTCTAAGAATAATGAGGACTCAAAACTAATTTTAAAAGAGAATTGTTTAATCACTAGTTTTTCTTATATGTAAGTAGCACAAATATTCTCATTGAATAATAAAATCTTTTGGCTCTTTAATGGATGCTCATGAGAATTTTTAATGATTTTATGTATCATTGTAGATCTTAATATATTGCATGACTTGTATAGCTAGAGCATGAGCTGAATAATAGAAACAAGAGTTCATTAACAAGCAATTATTGACTTCTCTTTATATATATACATGTTCGTAATTTTATTCTTTAAGCGGAGAGATTGTCTATGTAAAGTTCCTTGTGGAAGTTAACAAAAAGAGAAGGTGCTCTTGAGAAAACTTATTCAAAAAGTGATCATCTTGAAGTTATATCTTTTGTATAGATTTTGGGTGTGTTGTTGATTAATAAAGTGTTCCTTATGTTGTTCTTGGTCATGGTTCAAGGCTCTAGTGGCTGAGCAACATAAATCTTTGTTCTTATACCCTTTGATGTATTGTTTAACTTACATTGCTACGTGCGAATATCTTGCATTTTTAAATCCTTAGTTTGTTGAGTTTTTAAATAAAGTGATTGAATTTGTTATTGCATTGGTGATCAATTTTTTTCTTAATCATGAAAGTTCATTCGAATTCAAAACATTTGTATTCCTACACATACACATACATCTTATTATATTTGTATTGTGTCAAATAGCGGTTAATTCAAATTCGATTTGTTTATTAATTGTATTAAAAAAGTTCAATATGAATACGATTCGTTTATTAAAAAGGTGATCCAGATACAATTTGTTTAGACATAATTACTAAACATATTATAAATGAATTATTAATAGATTATAAATGAATTGTAAGCAAATTTCAAACAAATTGAGATAATTCTTTTATTTATTTATGATACGAATTTATTTATAATTCGTTTATGATATGAATTTATTTAAAATTCATTTATAATTTGTATCTTAAATGAATAAACAAATTTAGTAGTTCAAATATGAATATGACATAGTTGTTAAACATGTGATATGAATACGATCCATTTATTATTCATATCAAAATTTTTAAATATAAATCTATTTATTTACTTCAAATTCATGTCAAATAATCATGTCATGACCCATATTACCACTCTCAATCATATTTTTCATATCAAAATATCATATTTCTTCCCTTCTTGATATCATCAAATGTAAATAAAAATAAATAAATAAAATATGACATGAAATCAATTTAACTATCATAGATAAATGCATCCAAAATACACCTCTACAGAAGACAAAAGGAAATCAAGAAAATATATAGAAATGACTAAAAATAATTTCCAAAAATGCGTCACAACGAACGAAATTTAGGCACAACATAAAGTGATGGTGGTGGTGGTGGAAACTTTACACATATATGTATATATATTAATTCTTGGATTAAATAGCGTTTTGATTCCGTAAACTAGAGCTTTAGAAGTAAACAAAAAAAAAAAAAAAAAGCATTTCAAATGTTTGACACTACATTTAGTGTCGAAAGGGATAATAAAATAATGAATTTTGGATTGATAGAGAGAGAAAGGTCCGTGGGCAAGAGAGAATGACAGGTGGCTAGAGAGAGAGAGAGAGTGAGCAGGAAAGTGAGAAAATATAAATGAAACATATTAATTTTGATCCCTTAAGAATTTAAATTTTACTTTTGATCACTTATCATTTCAGAATTCAAAATTTTTGTTTTAATATTTTGAAAATCCAAAAATTTTGATTTAAACTCAAAATGGATTCAGATTTTTTGTTTTGACTTTCTTAAATATAGAATTCGATTTAATTACATATTTTGCACCTTTCTTTTCTTTTGGCCTAATTTATTTCTTCCATTGACCATAAATTGATCATGAACATCAAGATGCCACTTTTATGCATGAAACTATTATGGATGATGACTATCTTTTTGGCAAGATACGAAGTGTATCGGCAACTATTCAATACACTTCTATAAGGTCTAGTTTTGAACACAATGGAAAACACAATTTTAGACATCGGTCAAAATCAAAAATCAATTTGAACTAAAAAAAAGACCCCTAAATGGTCATCCATATTAAAGAATAAATAATTGTCATTTCAAACAAAATGTTTCATCAAACAAATATAACTGGAGAATCATCCATTGGCTCAATAACAGTCAAAAGTCTTGAACTTCTCGTCAATGACAACCTTCCGGGCTCAAATCACATTTTAAGCAAGAAGTTATAATTTTGGTTACGAAACAAACATAAAAGATTTTGTAGAATATAGGATTGTTTTGTTAGAATGAAGTAGCCAGTACCCTTACTTTTATTTTTCCTTCTCACATAGCCACATGTCACGCCGGGTTGTTAGAGATTTACGTTTCTTATTTTTAGGGGATAATGGTTATCCTTCTAGACAAAGCACTGTATATATTTAAGACTGTTAATGTCCAAATTTCGCATATCAAATTGTCAACACACAATTTATTTTGTTGCGAAATAAAATCCGATTCAATTTCCTTATCGCATCAGGTCGGATACCCGCAAGACAAACACTAGTCAAGAGTATCAGAATTCTGGGGATAATCCTCCAATTCTCAAGTTAATTGGAGGTTTACCCTTTAGTTCCAATGATTTAGAGTATTAAAAAAGTATCGTCCGGAATTAATGAAAGTGTTTTCAAGGCTTTTACTTTCATTTTAGCCGTGAAAACTTTTTGCCAGCATAACCATAGAGAGAAATTTCATATCCCAATTTCTGTGTCTGAAACATTATTTATAGCCTCTTTGGGTAGGAAATTAAAGTGTAGTTTGTGCTGGAATATGAGAATTTTAAAAATTATTTTTTCTTTTTAAAACAATACATAGCGAAAGAATATGTTTTTGTTTTAGTACATATATCAAAAATAAAAAAATTAGTTTAAAAATATTGCTATCTTTTGTGCTATTCTTAATTTTCTCTTTTGCACGTGGGCAAGTTTCTTAGTTAATAATTAAACCAAAATGTCTTTTAAGAAAAGTAAGATTTTTCAGCAGGGCAAAAACAATCAGTACAACTTTTATCTCAATATTTTTTTTTAAACATTCTTATATAAGTTGCGCACTTAACCTATATTACGAGTTGGGATTAAGCTAGTTAAATGACTTTAGACCTATAAACTTCTCAACTTTAACTTAGAATGCTCAAATCTAATTATTTTATGATTATTTAGTCCTCTAAATTAATCTTAAGTTATTCTACTAAAAGCCCAAAATTGTACTATAGAAAAATTATGTATGCAATAAAAGTCCATCCATTTTAAAAATCTTTAAAATTAAATTTGAATTTGATTATAGTCGAATAATATCTACTTGATTAATTTTTTAATACTTATAATTAAATCAAGCTCATTCAAATATCATACTTGTTTAATTAAATATTTATCTCATGTCATTAAATTACTTTAATGATCATTTTTAATATGTCTATACTTGTAAATAAATTTATAAGTAAATATTGTTATTTAATAAATAATTTTATTGAATAAACTAAGACTATAAATTTAAATAATTAAGTATAAAAAATAGTTTGGGTAACTATCATTTATATAGATTTCATATTACAAATATATATTCGTATGATCTATAAAATTATATCTTTAAATTATTAAAATTTTGACCATATAATAAAACTCACCCTATAATAACTCAAAAGATATAATACTTGAATAAAAGTTTATTACTTACTTAAGATTAAGATTCATCAAGTCTATTAAAGTTTATGTGAATTTAGATTAATGATATTTATTTAATTAAATCTTACTTTATAATATTCAATTTCAATGTACAATACACACACATATACATATATATATATGTATATATACATATCTATATTTTGAGTTAGAGAATATATATGTATATATATATATGTCTGTATGTATATGTATGTACGTACACACACACATACATCGATATCGTATGCAAATAAAATTTATTAAAAGAAAAAATATTGACACAATAAATGCATTAAGGGTATCAATTATAACTTTTAATTCTAACCGTTTGTTTAGTACTCTGCTAAGTTGTGTTAATCCTTTTGTGGAAATAAAGAGTTTAGTCCATCAATTATTAAATCTGATAATTTTTTCACTTTAT
>CP135576.1:6054371-6105723 GCA_032401905.1 Swietenia macrophylla
TATAATATTTTTTAAATTTAATTAAAAAATAGAAATTAGTGAAAACAATTATTAGTACCTTAATTTTGTCTTGCTTGTGGCAAGCTCTTATTGTTTCAATATAGCCTCTGCAACATGCTCTCTGTCCTTCAATAGAGTTTTCATAGTCTATAATGGAGTTTTTGTATTGAAGGCAACATCTTTATCTTTTACCACATCTTCCTTTACGAAAAAATCATCGATGGGGGAAATCAATGGCATATCATTTGCAGTAATTTTGTCACTGAGTGGTGTAGAATGCTCCCTCATTGAAGAGCTATGAACCAACCATGCCTTCAACTCTTCAAGATTACTCTCACAATGCTGCCACTTTACCCACTAACATATCAACTTTCTTCAGCACAAACTCAATGGACTTGGCTTTTTGCAAACAATAGGGTTGTAGCTGCTGTACAATTGCCTCCAGCTCCTACTTTACATCAGAAGGTTCAGACTTGCATTCATCTTTGGGGCAATCTTCTTACACTTTGCAAATTGGAATCTACGTTGTAAGAATAAAAGCAAACAAGAACTCATTCTATAACTAAGAGCACTTTGCAATACACAATTTGATTAATTTACTAACGGGGACAGTACGTAATCGTATATAAATTTTATTTTCATGTTTTACATATTACTACATAACCCTTTCAAGGTTATAACATAAACTAAAGCATTAATGAAAGTGTAACATAAAACTCACTTGAGTTGTTTCTTCTACCAACTGAAATGATCAATATTAAATTATAAATTTAATACCTCTGCGCTTCCAATACCACTAAGTTCCAGCAACCACTTGTTAAAATGCTTTACCTCTTGCTTAGTCCAAGCATTGATAAGTAACGTGTTGTTGTCCACATTCGAAATGTAGAATGCCACCAAGATACGCAGAATAACTACAGACATGTTAATGAACAAATACAATTAAGAAAATTTTAATTTACAAATAGTACATGAAAAAATTAAATAAAACGTTTTAATAGTGCACCTCCAAAAATAAAACACAACCACTCAAAAAACTACATCCAACAGCATTTTACTCGTTAATGCCATCAACCAAGAGGTTGAAGGACCACGTCGCCCAATTTTGGTTGGCTATGGCATTAACATTTTTAACCACACAAGACTGATATGTGAGGTTACCGTAGGGCAAAGAAGTGTTTCTATCAAGAAAAGGGTAAACGTGATTTTGAAAGTTTTATTAGTGGTATGGCAATTTCATAGCAAATGAACTAGATGTGATATTGAAATGCCCCATGAACATGTGCAGATTGATAGTGTAATTCTACAACATCTTCATCCTCCCTACTCAGCTGAATGCGATTGCCACTATCCTCAATGTCCATAATATGAGTAAAATAAGTAGGGCATAACTTGAATTTTTTTCCACGTAGTGATATGGATCTGCTTCATGTATCAAACTACTTGACAAGTCATCCACAAAGCTGCCATTGCAATCTCCCACAATTGAACCGAAATAGGATACCAAACCCAAGTTCTTAGATTGCATTTCTTTATTCGACAATTAATGTGCCAACAATTTTATGGAATCATTATAGATATCATTCTGGAGCACATTGTTACGAGATGTTTTCTCTATCTACTACCACGTTATCATTAACAAAACTACTCTTATTGGTGGTACCACTGTTATTGTTGTGTTTATCTAAATTTGGCATTTTCTTCCATAGAGAGACTATCAAATTCCTCTTCTACATGTTTTTGAAACTATAAAACGAAACAAACAATTCATCAACTTAAAGCTCAAATATACCCGATACATATAACAAGTAAAAATGAACTCATAGTTTTATCAATCTTTATTTTGCCTGATGCTTCCTTTACTTCTTTTTTTCATTTCCTTCTTATGAAAATTATATAGGTTAGCATTTTGAAAATGTCGCATTAGTGTACTTATCATTTCATGACATACTATTAACAGCACGAAAACATGTGGAGGCATGTTTTGTAACAAAAAATTTTTCCATGCAAGGTCACATTGGTTTTCATTTCATTGTGCATTGCGATCCTACACCTCAACCTAGCCTGGGCTATCATCTTTCTTTTACGAGATGTCACCGTTGATGGTTAATAGTTGTTGATCCTGAGATTTTACTTCCTGGAAGCAAGGTCACGCGAGACAAACTATACACAAACGAATGGGGACTAAGCGTCAACCTATACAGTACGAACTATAAGTCCATTGCAGACATTATTAAAACCTATCAATAATTATAGAACAAAAAGGCCAAGGCAATTGAACCTAATTCAATCCAATGAAGACACTTACTAAGCAAGCACAACTTTCTAATTATCACAACCATATCTACAATTTCGTCTTTAATATTCAAAAACACTATGAGTAGCCCAGAATTTTGCTTTTTCTCAAATTTATTTCAATTTGGAACTAAAAAATCACTATTTATGTAAAAGTTAACTACAAATCCGGGCTTAACATCAAAATTTCAGTAAATACATTCAAACGCATATAACAGAAACAAGTAACTTGTCCAAATCAACCTATAATTTGATACTAAATTTCACAAATTGATAACTGATTTCATAGAAGTCACCAATTAAGATACAAATGTAACTATCATGGTTCCAAGATACTCATTTCCACGATGCTTAAATTCAAAGTTAGATTAGGTTTTGGGTTAAGGTTTGGGTCTTATATAAATGTTCATATATTTTGCCAATTTATTTTAAATAATACAGAAGTTTCAAGTTTTTTGTGTATGTTATTAATGTCTACAACACTTATTACATACAAACATAATGGTAACAGTTAAAAATTTTACATTTTCACCTACTTCACTTAATTGAACTCGCCCAATGTAGCAGCATGCTTGACAAAATAGGGCGGTGCGATATTGATGGGGTGTCGTGGTGCAACAATTGAACTCAGTGTAGGTGTGAAAGTGTGGCGTAAGTTTGCATGAAAATGCTAAGTTTCAACTATAGAATACAACTCGTGTTTCAACCCAAGTATGAGTTTACTATTGATAAAACAAAAGAGAACACATTGAAAATGCAAAGCAAAAGCATATTCAATAAGCTGCAAAGGAAACACAGTGAAAAAGAAGAAGAAAATGCGGCAAAATGGGTATTTTACGACTTCGTGTTTCAAATTAAGTATGAGTTTAATACTGATAATACGAAAGAGAAGAAATTGATGAAAACAAATTGAATTGAACAAACTCAAAATACAGAGCAAAAGCATAAGCATATTAAAAAAGAAGAGGCGGGAAACATAGATTTTTTTATTCTACACTAAATGACTGCCAGTTTCACCCATTTTTAAATTCATAATTTATTTCAACCATTAGATTTAACTTACACTCATCCAACGGTGATATGGACTTGGACATAACGTTACCTGTGGGTAATATAGCCAAGCCCAATATATAAATATGTGCTGATATAAGCATATTAGATTTATAATGTGACATGCTAGACTAACGGAAATTAAATTAAATAACTTTAGATTTTGTGATCTTAAACAATATATTTATAGTTTTGAAACCTGTACATCAATTTTTTTCTGAACAGTCAAGGCCGTTAGGAAATACTGTGTGCTTATCCAATAATTTTGTGTTTCTGACCGTTATCTGCATAACCCTGGTAAATTCTTGGAAAGAACAATAGACCAACGAATAAAATAAAACATAAAAGGCCACAGTTCTGTGTTCAAATTTGTTTTGGTTTTTGGCGTCGAAATCAAACAACGTGTTTTATGGGTGGCTTGGATTGTTTTCCTTGTCTGCTGCGACTTGTTGCTCTCATATTGTCATGCGCTCGCCATGCCCTGTTATATCCTTTCCTGTCTTCGCATGGGCCTGGTGTTACTTTCAATTCCTTATCATCTTGTCAGTCTCTGAACAGCTCAAGACAACTACAATTACCTATTGGCGGTTGGCGGGACAGTCTTTTTCTATTTCAGAATTTCTTAAAGTCTTTGAAAAATAAAACCCAAGAAAAATACATAATTTGATTCGATTTGATTTCCATCAATCACTCCCAAGATACCTCTTAAATATTCATTTCGAGATCATGCTCTTTCGAAGCCGCAGCACAGTACAGCGATTGTATATTACAGTCTGAATTAAAAAAAAAACTCTTGAGTAAGAAGCTTCTCGTTTTATGGAGGCAGTTAGACTGCATAAGCTACAATTTAATGACTATAATTTAGTGATGTAAATACAACCGCTATACTGTAATTTTACACTTTAGGTTTGTCAAGGATATTATGTTCAAAGGAAAACACTCTGGTGTTGCAACTACAAAGTATTTCTTCTATTTTTTAATTGTGATCTCCCGCTTATTTTACTAATTGGGAACTCTCCTATCGCAATTCTCAACTTTTTCTTAATTTTCAAATGTAACCCATAAATTAAAATTACAATAAATGAATTAAAAATTGAAACAAAAAGAAATGGAAGATTGCAACAAAAAAATAGAAGTGTTGTATGTACAATTGTAATATTGTAGCATGATCTATTGTTTTTTTATTACATATCTCTGTTTTTCTATTACATTTATCAATCTATGTATTTTATATAAAAATATAAGAAAAATTTATAAAAAAAAGACGTAATGGAATATTGAAACATAATTTTTTGCTTTTTCCCAAACATGTTTTGCTATAACTGGATTCGATGGGACAAAGCTAAAGCAACCAAAATTGTGTAAACAAGAACGAAACAGTTGTTTCAAGTTCTCTGTCTTGTAAACAGTATATTTTATATATACTGTCTGAAAAATCGTCATCTTATTCAAACTGAAGACAAACATGTTTCTGTCTGTTTCTTAGAGAATTTATGAACGCTGGCTATTCTGCTCAGCCATACATGGAATCTGTGATTGGTAGCTAGCTTTTGCTTTTCAACGGCGGGTGGGAACTGGAGGATGACAAAACTACCAGACATTTACACGCAAAGTTTATCAAAAAGTTTCAAATTTCTCTCATTGCATATCTCCTTAGGAAAATAGTTTATATACTTGTACATCAATCATTTGATTTCTTTTTTATGTAAATGATTAAAATACAAAACAAATAAATCAATTAAATAATAGGAGAAAATTTCCTTAAAACAGTCTTACAAAAACTTGTTACCAACTACACCGATATTTAAACAAATTTCATTAATCTTCATAAAGTATAAATATTTTTTAACAACAATAAGAGACAGACCCTACTAAACAAGAAAAATGTAAGACAAACTCAATCGCTAAAGCATTAGTTACAGAATTTTCTCCTTGTATATGCGAACAATAAAAATGCATACCTACGTTGATATTTAGTATCATTATTTAATTATATAAAACTTTATATATATACATATATATATAACGAGATTTTAAATTCTAATATAAATGATGTGTGTAATAAAAATTAATGAATAACTATGATAAGCTGAACGTGACACCAATAAGAGGTGGTCCCTTGTGCCTCCAATTAATGCATACTCTCCTGTATCGTCGAGACAAATATAGATTCTGGAACCATATGTGTTAGTCAAAAGTGTTAGCACATTATCTCTATCAAAATAAGTGAAGCAATGAATTCTAGCCATCCATGTTGAAACAATTATTGATTACGTAAGGAGAATTTGACATGATAAAATAATGCATGCCACTTTGAATTTTTTCTTTGTTATGCACATGTTCCACGACCACAATCATTTACCAGTCATTTGTGAAAACTTACATTTGGAATCTAGAAGAACACTTCGGGGAGGTGAAAAGTGTTGCCAATAGCAGAAGAATTAAATAATTAATAAATTAAAAGAAATTAAAATTTATCAAATTTAGAATAATAATTTTTAAATAATTCAATACTTAAAAGCTACAATAACAAATTAATTTTATAATAATAAAACAATTCAAGCAATAAAAACATAAATTTGTTCTCAAAAATAAACTTTATAAATGACTCTTTATAAGATAAAATTCTTCGGACAAATACAAGAGCTACCTAAAAAATTCAATAATAAAAAACTTATAAATAATAATTTTTATAATTTTTGTAACTTAATCCCGACTAACTTCCTATTGAATGACCCCTTTTAAGCAATTTTGTTACCAAAATTCTAAAATCTTATTTTTTTTAATAAAATTCTTAAACAATACATTCACAAAACTAGAATTTAGCCACTAATAGTAATTAAAAATTTAAAATTTTCTCAATTAAATTTAGTATATGATAATATCACGAAAGGCACTCAAGAAAAATAATTAAATAAATTTCATTTAATTGGAACTAGATTAATTTTTCTTACTAAATAAAATAAGAAGAAACAATCTTTTTGAACTCGGGGAAGCTTTCTCTGCTCATAAAACTCAAAAACATCAAGTAGCCATAAAATTAACAAAAAAAAAAAAAAACCTATGTCAAACTTCACTAAAGAATTTATAAATTCGTGGCATCATGGTAGGTTGGTGCTTACTTAGCGTTAAGTCCCTATTCAGAAATTCTGTTCACAAAGTCACTACTTGCCAGAAGCCCTAAGTTGGAGTTATCTTCGCGCAAGCATTCTTGGAAGGCATTGTTCACTATTCAAGACACTTTTCATTATTTAATATTCAATGCTCGAGCCACTATTTATGAAATAAGCTAACATAAAATCTAAACCTAGTAAACTACTCCTTTAATTATTTTGTGATAAAAACTAAATATCTGGTACTAATATAATCATAGCAAAGACAATAAATTTCATCAACTAGTAAAACAAAATTCTTACTAGACAAGCCATAAGCAAAGCAACACATATCTCCACAAAATAATAGCAATTCCAAAAATGAATGTGGCTCATATTGTTTTAAGGACCACTGAGTAATACTTGTTACCTTAAATAGAACTTAGAATACCAAGTAAATGCAAGAGGTAATGGAATCATAAAACTAATTACTTTAACCAAAGATTTTCATTATCTCATAAACAAAACAAGCACAACAAGAATTATATAGACATACAACTCTTATATCTCCTTCTAACTCACATATATTTTTGCCCTTTTTATCACTAAATGACAAAGAATTTAAAAAGTATTCATAATTGGAAAATAAATTTAAAAAATGCAATAAACCAATAAAAGAAACAAACCAACCAAAAGCAAAGGAAAAAAACTAACAAACCAAGCAATGGATTGAAATACGATTCTTTCACATGAGAAGTGCATAAAAATATAAAACAAGTCTCAAACTAAGTAAACACCTATAGCCAAGTAAATGCTATACATAAAATTAAAGCAATTGCAGTTATTTTTGTCTCTAAAAGTATTGAACAAAGTGAGCCAAGCACAACAGATTTGCAAGTGTAAAGTAAAAATTAATAATAAACACATGGCTTAAAATCAAGAAATTATGAGTAAAGCGAAACTATATAAGACTAGTAGTTGAACAAATTTAGCATGATGAAATAAAATCAAACGAAGTGTCACTAGAACATAAGAAATAAGCAACTTTGTTACTTATATTATTTTTCTTCCCTTAAAATAGAGATTGCTTCACATTTTTTTATTGCCTATAGAATATGAAATTTGTATCAAGCCTTCGATGTCCATTGAAATATTGACATGAGGCAAAAGAACTTTCATAAAAAAAGAAAGGCAAATTAATCAAAGGTCATGCAACACGTGCCTTGATATCAAATAAGTAAGGAATGAAGCATGCAGTTGCCTAGTTACATGCTATACAATTCAGTCTGTGGCCAACATATACATATGAATAAATTCCCTTGATTTAATTTTGACTTTTAAATTGAACTAAAAGACAAATAGAAGCAAAACTAAAAGAGAAAGTCAAGGAAGAAAAGAAAAGAAAAGAAAAGAAAAGGTAGGAAAGAGAGAAGAAAAAGGAAAAAAATCGATTGTGATGAACAAAATAGTACTAAAAACATGTTCGAGAGACTAAAAATATGTCTAAAAATTGAGTTGGTGATATAGTTATAAAATTAAAATATTTATGTCTTTATATTTGTAATACATGTTAGATTTTAAATTAGTTTTGATGATTAATTTTTCAATTTTGCATGTTTTAGAAGTGAGTGCAGTGGTAAGGAACTTGGAAGACCCTAAAACTACTAAAAGTGGTTATCGGATTACGAGTGAATTTTTTTAAAGTAATATATATTTTAGTATAATAATTATATTGTATTAAAATTCGTATGAGTACAAATATTTATGTACATGATAAATTTGATAAGAAATGATAATTTCATATTTATGACATATGTTTGATATATAAATTATTGTAAAATGATATGAGTATAAGACCTTGACGAGAATACGAGGCTGTAAAGTATGATTATGACTATTCGAACGAGAATGCGAGATCGTCAAGTATGTCTATGATATGATTGCGAACCCAAAAATACAAAACTACAAGGTATGATTAAGAATGCTCGAATAAAAATATGAAGCCATCGAGTATGCTTTTTAATATGCTTATGACTACTTGAACGAAGATAAGAAGTCATCAGATATGTTTTGGATTTTTTACTTAGGCAAAGGTTTTTTGCCATGCATGATATATTATTATAGGTACTTGTTTGATATGATTTGATTAATTGTATTATGAAAAATATTTAGCATATGATTGATACATAATTTATGTATAAGTTTAATTAAATTCATGATTATTTATGAAAAAAATATTTCTTATAAATTAAACTCACTTATTAAGTCACAAACTTGTTATTTTCCTGTTTTTTTTAGGTCGCATAGGATTTGTGTTATGTACAGTTTGATACTTAAGTTTAAAACCACTAAATGTATGCTATATTGATTATTTTGTGAGTATATCATATTTATATATACATATAAAATAGAATCTCATGTGTATAAGTAAATAATGTTTATACATTGTGGTAAGGCATAAAGCCTTAATGTATAATAATTATAGAGGCCTAAAGCTGTTTACATTGTTATTCATGACATTCTATTATGAAATAATTATGAAAAGAGAATATAAAAATAGGAAAGTACAGGATTTAGTAGGATTTACCTCAGACATCCAATGAGGGATTAGGTTGGGTTTTGTTAAGTTAATTCAATCATCACGGCAATGTTATTCCAATCTATGATTACTTATCCAAACATCATATATGTAATTAAGCTAAAAATTTTCATACTAAAGTGCATAGTGATTGAAGACACAATTAACAACTGCATAAACACTTTAAAACATGCAAAATAAAGATATTAAATACATATACAAAAAAATATTAAGAGTATATAGAACAAATATTTAGACTTAGTTACCACAAGATATAAGTTAGAGACCAGTTTTTACATGGCAACATGGTGAAAAGTTCATATAATAATCTCATTAGTAAAAATAAAATAGACAAAAAATATCTTTATGTTTTTTATCTTATAAAAAACAACTGCAAGAGAACAAAAACTAAAAACCTCAAGAACTTGAAAAATAATCTCTTATATTCCTAAAAACTTGTCTCTTATTAATAGTAACCTCGATCAAGTAAGTGAGCTTATGATTGATCATCTTAGATTTTTTGAGCTAACTTTATCACTTGATGAATAAGACTATCTTAACCAAATTCAAACCTAAGAACAATAAAGACATTCTTTTTCCTCCTATCCTTTGTTTGTTCCTAAACTCAAAATAATTTAATCTTATATGACATACTTTATTACATTAATGACATTTAAGCACAAACCTAAATAAAGTAATAACCTTACAAGAGTTAATATTTTTCCTATCTACTAATGAGTGAATCTAACACTTACACCTTTAAACTCAGTCTTCTTAACTTTAGGAACAACTATTTTAAAACCAACCTTAGGTTTACTTTATTCTATATGCTATAGCTTCACCTACACCTGTAAGAGTAGCAAGTACAATTTAGAAGTATAAACATTATTAAGATTAGCCATAGAGTAACTTAACCCTTTCTTTCTACTTTAATTCTAGTTAGGGATGGCAAAATGCTAAGGATGGCCATCCTTGTCCTTGCCCCCATCACCAATTTTAAAAAATTTATCCTTGTCCCCACTTAAAAAAAAAAAAATTAACCCATTCCTATCTAAAGATGGCAGTGGATCAGGTTTACGACAGATATTACCAAATCTGCATTTATTAAAAAAATTTAATACTAAACTAACACCAAATTTATAACGAATTTGATATTTTATTACCAAACCCATTTAAATGGATATTTAATATTTACCAAACTCATACGAATATCTACAAGCATTTTATCTTTTTTAATTACACTTATATTATTATAAAATATCAAATTTAAACTTATAATATTACTAATTAAACTTATAAATTTTGAGCATTAATTTAAAATAAAATAAATTAATTAAATCAAATATTAAATTCATTAACACAAAATAAATTGGTCACAACAATTTTATAAAAATAAATACATAATTACTTTATAAATTTACACATAAAACTACATAGTATCTAAAAAGTGATTTTAGAAAAAAAGTACTACGTAAGTGTCATTAAAAAAATTATAAAAAATACTTACACTAATAACTCGACTTAATACTAAAATTGAAACTCAAAATTTCAAATAATATATACTCTAGATCTGAAATTAAATTCTAAAATAATACCAATTTTAAAAAAAATGCTACAATTTAGATTATAAAATTATATTTTTGTTATCTAAATAAAACATAATTTTGTAATTCTAATTCTAGAATTTTTTTTAAAGTTAGTATTATTTTAGATAAATTAATTAACTCTCAACTAAATTTTATTTTATTTTTCTAAGTTATATCCCTAATTACATTACATTGCTCTAGATAATTGAACTTACATTTTTCTTTTATTCTTACCTCGTAATAAAATAATGTAAAAATTGCATGTAGCATGTGTGATTATTTTAAAAAGAAAAAAATTAACAATTTTAAATAAATTACTATATGAAAATATTTCTTTGTTATTTAATCAAACCTAGAACAATCATATGTATACGTAGCAATGATGTATAAATTGAAGTAACTTTTCTCTATTTTTTTATTAATTACTCTTTCATAAATTGCTTATATATTAAGTTAGAGTTATAGTTTAATAAAAAATTTCAAAAATTTTAATTTAAGTTGTAGATTAAATAAAACAAATTTTTAGTAAAAATATATATTTAAAAATAAGATCATAATATATTAATGTTAAATCTATACGAATACTCTAAAAGATACCTAATGGATATTCATTTAAATATATTTATTCATACTCATGTTCATACCAAATCCATTGTGAGTTTTAATTTTTTTCTCATATTCATCCCATACCCATTAAAATATATACCAAACTTGTCCCATTAGAGTTTGATATTAGCATGTTTATGGGAAAAATTGGCATTTCTATCCCTATCTCATCCCTATTTTAAAGTAGGGATTCCTATCCCCAACCTGTCTTGGTATTTTAATATTAGATAATAAAAAATTTATATAAAATATTAAAAAAATAAAATAAAAATAATAAATTAAAATGTATAAATAAATTACAATTTATATATAAATATTAACAAATTTATTTAAGTAAAAATGATACCCTAATTTTTAATAAAAAAGACAAAAAATTAAATTAAATAAAATCTTCAGAATTTTATTAAATTTTGTATTAATTTTCATATAAAGAATATTAAATATTTTAAATATTTTCTATAAAAATTAATAAAAATTTAATAAAATAATAAGAAAATGAAATCTTAGAATTTTATTTTTTTCTTTGTTAATCTTTAATTGATATACTAAAATTTAATTTAATGTCTATAATTGATCATTTAATTTAATATCAATTAATTACTATATATTTTCTTTTGATAAATTTTTAGTTTATACAAAAATAAATCTAATTATATATATATATGTGTGTGTGTGTGTGTGTATTAGTTTTATTTTTAATTTTAAATATATATAATAATATAAAAATAGAAAAATGGGTGGGAATTAGGGAATTTTTTCCATCCCTATCCCCGCCACCTTTGAAACAAAGATAAATGATACAAATCATGACATAACTTCAAAAAATTCAATTCAAGTTTCAATTAGTACAGTTACGAGAGTACAAGTAAAGAAGTTCAAAAATGCACTAAACGGGCTAATTCAAGAAATTTAGACTCAAGTAAATTCGTGGAGACCTATTGAGTTTGGTCCACATATCCAGCAAAAATGGATTTGCATGATTCAAACTCTAGAAAAGTCTGGCCAAATCTAAACCTGATTTTTTAGTAAGTAAAATAGGAATATTTAGGAGTGTTTGAGTTCATTTATAAATCTATTTAATTAGTCAGCTTTCCTTGAAGTGTTTGAGTTCATTTATAAGTCTATTTAATTAGTCAGTTTTTCTTTCTATATTAGATAAGTACAAGATACGATTTTACCTATAAAAAGGCACCTTTAAATAAGAAGCAATCAGAATTCATTAGTCAGAAAAATTGAGAGTTATTTTCTCTTGGTTCTTCGAAGAACTATTCGAACTTATCAAGAATTATTCTTATGGCGTTCATCACTGACTTATCGAACAGACTTCCATCACTATTTGTGGCATCTACATTATACCAAGGTTCTTGTTTTTTTATAAACAATAGGTCGAGATTTCATTCAAATCTGATTGTAGAACGATCTTGAGTTCTTTGTTGAGTTCGGGTCTCGTTATTCTTAGCGAGGCTCATATCAATAGAGATACATCCCCGTCCTGGCCCCATTTTTAATTTCAGGAACGAAATCATTCCTAATCCTCATCTAGGTCCCCGTAGGAATTTTTACCAACCCTAATTTTAGTTTATGTTAAGCAAATTATGTAATTTTTAAATGTCATTAGAGAATTTAATAAATTGTAACCTAACATTCTTAAACTCACACACAAAACCTCAACTTCACTCTTTAAGACTATTTTATTTCTTTAAACTAGAAATTAACTCAAGTTCATCTAGTTTGATTATACGATCCTCTTTCTCAAGTTAAATAGAATTGAACTTTTTCAAAATAATCTTATTTTTCATTTTAATCTTCAAACTCTTTCTATAAAGTTTATCAAATGCTATATTGAAGTCTTTTTTATCATCATAAATATCATGTTGAGGATTAATAGACTCAACTTTCACAAAGGAAATAAAAACAATAAAGCTATTAGCTTTATTAATAGAAGACTTCTCACTTTTATTTTTATTAAAGTTATCGTCACTAAGGGAGTTATTTATAGTTTTTCTTGTCTTTCTTAAAGTTAGGATACTCAAACTTGATGTGTCCAAGTCTCTTATACTCATGATATTAAACATTTCTATTTTTTTTAGAAAAGTTCTTATATTTTTTAAAAGTTTACTACGTCATTTAATTTGGCATAAAAATCATTAAAGCTTTCATCAACTCTCATTCTAATCCCTTAAAATATATTAGTATTTGAAACTTAGAATTTTTAACAGAAACTCCTTCAATGGTCATGGTAGGTGAACTCTAAACTTTCTTACAAGATATTCATACTCGTTTATCTGTAACATTAAGAAAGGCTCCCATCTGTTCTTTTCAACATAACTAATTATTCCAATCAAAGTACGATGAAACGGACCAACTCTAAGGTCTTTACTTTATTTAGAAAAAACATAGGGCCACGAATTAGAAAAAGCTTTAATACCAATTAAAAAAACCTAAATTTGGACTTTAGAACAACTTATCGGGTAAGGTGGCTAGTTAAAGGTGTTGCTAAGAGTGAAAGGCTCAAATAATAAATAAATTAAATTTTGTTGAAATTTGTTTGAATTTAGATCAATAATTCTTTGACAATTCGATATCATAAAGCAACAATAGCAAATTAAACTGAAGTAATAAAACAATCAAAAGCAATGGAAATATGAATTTATTATCAAAAAAATTTTATTACAAACTCTACACGGGGCAATAACCTTTCAGATTGATACAAAAGCTATTTAAAAATTTTACCAAGTAAAAGAAATTTACAAATAGTGATTTCTTATAAGAATCTTTATAACTCAATATCGACTAATTCATAAGTAACCACTTTTAGTAATCCTGTCTTCAGAATTCTAAAATCTTTTTTATTTAAAATGACACTTTTATGATACTATAACTCTAGCTACCTATAATAATCAAAACTATGAATATTTTTTAGTTGGATTTGAAGGCTTGCTCATTCACTAAGAACTAGAGTAGTTTCTTATAAAAATTTATATTTTTCAATATGTCATTGCTCACCACTCAAATGGCAAGTTGGCATTAACTTGGCACTAAATGACCATTCACATAGTCATTGTTCATCACTCGAGTGCTAGGTTGATGTTGCCTTGGCACAAGCTTTATGTGAAGGCTAATCACTATTCACTGTTCACTACTCAAAATTTAAACTCTATCATATTGGCATGGAATGGGCAAATATAAAATGTGAACCTTAAAACTTGGATCATCAAAATCAAAATTTGCGTACATGTACTTAAGCCAAAACTGATAAGGAATTGGTGAAAGTCAAGGTTCATTTTGTCCAACTACTAATTTTTTTTTAATCATGTGCATTTGAGTTCCCTGTTATTATAGATGGTAAACATGTGTAGATCTTGATTTTTGATGAGGTTATGATAAATTTAAAAGAGTTCAATGTTTAATTTAGTTTTTTAAATCACGGGTCACTTATCAACGTTCTTAGTTTGATGAAAGTTAGTCACAATCAAATATTTATGCTAAATTTAAATGATAATTCAAATCATAATTTGTTAATTAAGTTATCCAATCATTCTTCAAGTTCATTTTTCGTAAAAAAAATCATTGAATGGAGCAATTCTGTTTCTATTTTCCATTTGTATTTTTTATCCATTTCACCATTTCTGATTTTATGGTGCAACAATTAGAACTTATGTACATGGTTGCTCAAAGATCATGTCAAAACAAAAAGGAAGAAAAAACGAATTAGACGTGCAGTGATGGTCAATTTCAGGAGACTAAAAACATGGAAAAAAAATGATGTGGAAAGATGGTGCTGAAATTTAGGGCAAAAAACAAGTGGATCAAAAGACTGAAAATCACACATCACAGCTCATAATATTGTCGACGTCTCACACACACACACACACACACACACACACACACATGCTCTAATTACAAGAAAATAAGCATGTGCGCCGAGTAATATTGATGGCATGGAACCACGTTTAAAATTAAATAAATAAACAACCATTAGTTGGAGATGCTTTTTATAGTCTTTGAGAAAAATATATAAAATAGAGATTATTGGAAAATGCCATTGCCTATATTAAGTTTTTGTAAATGTCAAAAGACATAAAACTTGTTAATATATATATATATATATATTGAATAAAATTTAAAAATTATTAAATAATTATCGATATACTATTTAAGATCTAACAATATAATTTAAAAGTTCAATATGTATCTTAATATAAAGTTGCTAGTAGTTATAACTAACGCGCTCCTTTTTCATCAACTAGCAATAATTTTGTTCAATATATTCAAGCACAATTAATTCAAAGTTTAAATTAACATTTTTTGTTAATCATGACTCTACATATTCCAAATACAAATGAAAACGGAGTAGAACTTTTAATAGTTTTAATAATAAAAAAACAATATTTTAAATTGCATCGAAAGGACACATAACTTAATTGAATTTTTTGTTTAATAAAGATCACATTTCTTACTTATTTTATTTCCTTCGTATACATGTGCTTGAAAATGTATAAAATAAGTTTGCAATGATTTTAGTTTTAACACTCATGTATTGTCATTTGAAGAGATTAGAATCTTCTCTTGATTTTTTCTATTATTAATTTTTAATTCAATACTAATACATGACACAATTAATTATAAATAATTTATATTATAATTTAATAAAATTTATAAATTAATTTAATATTTTATAATATAAATTAAAAAATTACACTAATATAAATTATTTATTATTAGTTATATTATATATTAATATTTATTTAAATAAAAAATTAAAAAAATGAGAATCTTTGATTTTTTTTAAAGATGCCAACTCAGCTGAAAATCAGCGAATCTTAAATATGAATTCACGAAAGATTAAAAAATAAAAATAAAAATAAAAACACTTCGTTATACTGCAGCAGCACAGCTGTGTGCTTTGCTTCTGGTAAACGTCTAAATCCAGAAAATATTTTCTCATGATATTTCTGAAATAAAGAAAAATGCAGTTGGTACGGAAAAGAGAATAAAAGCACGTGGGTGAATATCACAAATTACAGTAGGTGAACAGGAGATGCCTCTAGCTATTGTCATTGTTGTTGAGCACAAGGGATTTCCACGTTATTATTTATTCCACTCTTGGAAAGTAAATAGAGAATGGCACTAAGAATTAAAGACTTTCTCACAATATAAAATTCTAGCATCCAATACAAGATGGAGTATTAAGAAAACCTCCATCGTCTCTCTAATCGGTCTCCTCTATTCAATTTAGCTTCTTGCTTTTCATTTCTCTACATCTGCAATCTTTATCGATTAATGGAGATTGAACCATTGTGGCTCCTGCATATGCTCTATGATTACTCTTTTTGCTTCCTTATTTTGATCATCACTTTCATCGCCTTCTCAATTTTTTCTCTGTTACTTTATTTGCTGAAGCTAAGGATTTGGTGTAACTGTGAGATTTGTGATGCTTATTTGACGATGAGTTGGTCTAAACAGTTTGAAAATCTCTGTGATTGGTATGCCCATCTTTTAAGCAAATCACCGGGCAAGACTGTTCATATTCATGTTCTTGGCAACACGATCACTGCTAACCCGGATAACGTTGAGTACATGCTCAAAACAAGATTTGATAATTTCCCAAAAGGAAAACCTTTTTCAGTGATCCTTGGGGATTTTTTGGGTCGTGGTATATTCAACGTTGATGGTGATTTATGGAGGTTTCAAAAGAATATGGCAAGTTTAGAGCTCGATAGATTCTCGATACGATCTTATGCTATAGAAATTGTCAATCATGAGATCAAAAACCGGCTTGTCCCCGTATTATCATCAGTTGTGCATAAAAAAGATCGTGTTTTGGATTTACAAGACGTGTTTAGAAGATTTTCATTTGATAGCATATGCAAATTTTCTTTTGGGTTAGACCCTGGATGTCTAGAGTTGTCTTTACCCATGTCTGAATTTGCTGTAGCTTTTGACCTAGCATCAAAATTGTCAGCGGAGAGAGCAATGACTGTTTCGCCGTTGGTTTGGAAAATCAAAAGGATGTTGAATTTGGGAAGCGAGAAACAATTAAAAGAAGCCATCAAGATGATCGATATTTTAGCCTTAGAGGTGATAAAGCAAAGGCGTAAAATGGGGATTTTAACACATAAAGACCTTTTGTCTCGTTTCATGCGTACTGTAAATGATGAAACCTATTTGAGAGACATCGTTATAAGCTTTTTATTAGCTGGCCGTGACACAGTTGCATCGGCTTTAACAAGCTTAATCTGGCTATTGGCAAAGCATCCACATGTTTGTTCATCAATTAGGCTTGAGGCCGACAGAATTATTGGCCAAAACCAAGATCTCCAAAGCTTTGAACAATTGCGAGAACTTCATTATTTACAGGCAGCAGTTTATGAGAGTATGAGACTTTACCCTCCAATTCAATTCGACTCAAAATTCTGTCAAGAAGATGATGTCTTACCCGATGGAACATTCGTGAAGAAAGGAACTAGGGTTACATATCATACCTACGGAATGGGACGGATCAAAGAGATTTGGGGTGAAGATTGCTTAGAATTCAAGCCAGATAGGTGGTTGAAAAATGGAGAGTTCTTCCCAGAAAGCCCATTTAAATACCCAGTTTTTCAAGCTGGATTTAGGGTTTGTTTGGGCAAAGAAATGGCTTTGGTGGAGATCAAAAGCATAGCACTTTCCGTCGTTAGACAATTCCAAGTCGAATTGGTGTCAGCATATCGGAATCCGCGATTCTCTCCTGGTCTCACCGCCACATTTAGTGGTGGCCTTCCTGTTCTGGTACGGGAAAGATAGTATTGTCATCATGATTTTATACTTTATTCTTCGTATTTAATTACTTTTTTCTTTGGTTAAGTGTATGGTGATTGTTGCATACATATACCTGTATCCTAGCTGATTCACCACCGCACACCAATCATGTTTAGGGCATGTTGAGAAAAAATGACCCAGTGATTTAATGGTCAACATATTGTTCAAGCACCGTGATCAGAATATATGATAGGGGAAGGGAGGAATCATCTCCTTGTACTGTTGTAAAAAATGATTTGTCGCTGATATGTTTCTTTGACTTTGCACATAGAGATTGCTAGTATGCAGAAGTAGATCTTTTGTTTGTTACTGTTAATCTTGCTTCAATTGCACACCGACTGTACAAGTGTTTGTTTCCAATGTTTATAATCTCCATTCATGATAGTAATTGATCACGTATTCGTGGTGTTTAATTTCTTGTGATCATGGTTTATATTTATGGCTTTTCCTGCCTTAAATGATAAAAGTCATTTTAATGCCACAAAAACAAAAGGAAGAAGAAAGAGTTATCCCACGCACTTGGCCATAGCTAGGTTGTTAGAGAAAAAATGACAGTGATTTAACTTGTGGATTAGAAAATTCATACTTTCTGTATGACTGAAACCTCTCTTGAACCTTGATAAGACCTTTCTTCCATGAGAAATACTCGGAATCATAATTAATATAAATTAATTTAAATCATGTTATGGAATTCATTAAGTTTAGATAAATTTACCTATCTTGTACAAGGGGATATTGGACATTTCATAGCCACAAAGGAAGAAGATGAATCAGAGAGATAATTTGCTTAAAGTATTGAGTTGAAGCCGAAACAAGCCCGATACAATGTTTCCATCAAAAGCTATTCACGCGTGCCCCTCACAGCTAGCTCTACGTGCTAAGAGCGAGTGAGTGTGTGTGTTGATTCCATCATCTTATTAACAAAATTTTGGTATTACTATATACAGTTGTGTTAACGTGGCGGATTATTGAATATTAATTGGTCATTTATTATTGCTTAAATTTATGATTGTTTTGTGACATGCGAGATCGGGCTATTTGTTTATGCAAATTTGCTAACTTCAACGATATCTTGACTGGAAATTATTTTATAAAATATTTTTAATTCAGTCATTAATAAATCATGTGTGTGAATTGAAAATTTCCAGCTATATAATTATTTTAAAAAATCCATCGGCAGTGGTATGTGATGATATCAATCTCACTGAAACAAGATAAGATTTCTCATGATTTGGTTCAATTGGTGCTTGCATTTCCGGGAATAGTATGCAAATCCCTAGAGCTTTAAAGGCTTTACTTTTCCATTAATGGAAATAATAAAAAATTAATTTGTAAATGTCAACAATGTTTGTTGAATTATTTAATCGAGTGATCACTTAATGGCTTGAATGTATAAACAGCATGCATTCAATTTTCCTTTTTGTAACATGACATGGGCTTTGTATAAATTTCGCGTAGACATCTGATTTACTGGCCGATTACGATGTTTAGTTTAAATATTTGCTGCATATACGGACATAAAATTAGAATATACATAAACTTACACTTTCATCGCCCAGATTTTTTGAGTTATGTTTTACACTTATTAAACTAGATTTAAATTTCTTATATATCTTTATATTTTTTAAAATAAATAAATTTATGGGGATAATTTTATATTCCTTAAATTTTGACACCTTTTGACATTGATCTGTACACTATTACAACATATCATATATTCCTCGAAGTTTGAAAATGGTCATATGCCTCCCTAACCAAGTTGTTGTCTTTGTGCGGTTAGCTGGTTAGAAAGAATATTTACAAGGATGCCCCAAAATTAGTAATAATATATTTTAGCTTACATAATTTTAGAACATAACCCACAAATCTTATAAACCACAAAAAAGAAAAAAAAAATCTAACTCAAAATTAATATAATTATTATAAAAAAAATTAAAATAAGTAAATTTTTGAGATCAAATTGTTTTATAACTTGTAACAAGTATTCAACATAAAAAATCCTTATTTTCATAGAAATCAACACATAACCAATTTATTGGGCCAAAAATTCTGTTTATATTTTATTGTCTTTTGATTGTAATTTTACAAAAAATTCTTGAGAACTAGGAAAAAAAATAGTTTCCTAATATTAAGAAAAGTTTGAGTTTGAACTTTTAATAATAGAGCTTTTTGAATTTTTTTTAAAAGATTAGATTGTCTAAAATATATATTTTTTTAATTTTTACAAGTTTGCTTCATTCCTTTTAATAAATCTTAAAAAAAACTTATTTGTTAATGTAATAATACAAATTTTTCTATTAATTGTATTTGACAACCAAACAATTAGAAGCAATTATTAAAAATTTTACTTATAAAATGTTTACTAGTAGAAAATCCATTTAAAAAAATTCATTTGAAAATATAATACCAAACAAAACCCTTAAAGTTAAGAAACTGAACAGATCTATGAAATAAGGTTATTTGCTAATTTATAACAATTTGTCAGAAAAAGTATTATTTTTAATTTAAAATTTTAGAAACGAAATAAATCATTTAATAAAATATTTTACAATCAATAGCAATTAATTAAAATAAAATATTGTTATTATGTTGTAAGTAAAACACTAGTAAGATACATGGGATAATATTATTTTATAACATGTTGCAATTAATTAGAATAAAACTTATAATGGATTCATATTTTTATTAGAAACAATAATTAGTTAAAAGATTTTTCTAATTTTTTTAAATTTAGTAAATATATGTAAATTTAGAACATTATATAAATTAAATTATAGTTAAACTACTTTTACGATGCAACCGTGATTCTCTCTTTACTAGTCAAGTACACATGAAAGTTAATTTGGTACACATGAAAGTCAATTTAATTTGACAATTGTGTATAATTTTTTTTAAAATTTAAGGAGTAGGTATAATTAGTATGTAGTTAATACGTTTTTAATTAGTAAAAATTTGTAAATAATGGTAATAAAAAAATAATAACAAAAAATAATAATCAAATTTAAATTTAATTTCAAAGTTTGAAACAAATAATTTAAACCATTTGATTGTCTTAAACGAGTAGACTCAAGTTGAATTGTGCCCAGCCCTAACTTCTAACGCATCTCTAATTTTTAATGTTAGAAGTTACATTTTAAGGGTAATTTTAAATTTTAACTCTAATAACCTTACTTTTTAAGGGTAATTTTAAATTTTAACTCTAATAACCTAGTGACTTGTAGAGAATAAACCCGATATCCCCATGATTTTAGACCTAATACCCAATTCTCTCTTAAGTTTTTAAGAATACCCACTTGCTCCCCCAAGTTATCTCCGTGAGAGCGGTAATAATCTGACATCATTAATGCTTATTATAACATACATATCAATTAAACAATGCATTTTCCAAGCTAAAATAAAAATTAAAAAATGTTATTTTTCTCAAATTTAAAAATAAAATCTCTTTAATTTTTTGTCTTTTAACAATTGTCTCATTTGTTTGCTGTAAAATACAACTGCCATCTACAACCAAATTGCCAACAAATATCATAGAACTCAACACATAGTTTTTGTCTCTTTCGGTTCTCGCAACACCATCTCTCCTTGAGAGTTTTTAGTGCCAGTTGGCTAGAATTCTTAAAGCTAAAATTACATGATTAAGGCACAGATATTATCGATAATATTATCAATTTTATATTGCCATTTTTTATAATGACTAGTTGTAAAGCAATGTATTCATAAGAATTTGGAGTTGTTTTAGTCGGCCTAAATATCCTTGTGCCATTTAATTTCTGAGAACCGACTGAGAGTGTTATGAAAGAAGTTAAAACAACTCAGTTTAAATTTGATTTTCATTTGTACACATGATTTTGTTTTTCTGGAGAAGAAGTTTGGTTTCTAGATTTAGAGTAGATTTACTCTAACGGGTTTAGTTATTTGTTTTGCTTCCCATTTATTTGAGAGGAAAAAAAAATATACTCTATGATTTAGTGAATATTTTCTTGAATAATTGTGTGGATGCTGTGGGAAAATAATGGGTGTTTTGAGTTTTTTTTTTTTTTTTTATTATGTTGTTAACATCTTCACGTGTAAATTTGACATTTTACACCATAACAATCACAAAATTGACAACTAGTAGCCCGTTGACGGTGAGTGTTTTAACCGTTGATGACTGTTTTAACAAAAGTAAGAGCAATTTAGTAATACTGTCAGGGAATTAGATGGATATTCTTCAAAAAAATTAGGGGAAAGTTGGGATATTAAGTTTAAAATCAAGGTTAGAGCATAGAGATGTGTTTTGTAAGTGTTGTGCCTATCTTTAACTAGTATGATACTTTTTGAATTTAAAATTTAAAATTTAAAATTTTAGATATTACTCTAAATCCTCAAAGTGAATATTATATTAGTTAAGCAAAATCATCACAAATAATCTCTAAGACTAATCTATTTAACTAAAATATACCAACAAGAATGTAATACTTTTCTAAAAAAGTGAATTGTAAAATTTTATATCATTTGAATAAAATTTAGGGATGTGCCTTATAAGTGTTATGTTCCTTCCTAACTAATACAAGATTGAAATATTAGGTGATAGAAATGAAATCATTAAGGTTAGAATCAATATGTTGTGCCACCTTGAGTTACCAAAGTAGACAATATTATACTAATTAGGTTCAGTAATCACAAGAAAATTGCACTTAAAAAGTAAATTTTAACATTAATTGAGATAATATTGATAGGCAAGTGAGTATTCTTAAAAAATTAGAAGATATTGAGATATTAAGTCTACAATTAAGGAGCTATTGGAGATATTTCCCAGCTAAATAAGTTTAAAAGTTTTTTAAATAGTAAAATACATTAAATTAGAGAAGAGAAAAAAAAATTATTTGTAGGAGATATGCTATCAAAATTTATTATTTATGAAAATATACTGATTTTAAAAATAATTACATATATATTCAATATAATTGAAGTGATTAAGATCTTATCAAATACTACTTGACTGATTAAACTCGACTATTAAGTATAATACTCACTGGACTACTCATAAACAATATTTACATAAACACAATCCAAAATACAAATGAAGAAAAAAATTATACCAATTTAGTATAATTAACATTAAGCTCAAAATGATTTAAAAAAAATTTTGTAACCACAATTTCAACATAAACATTATTAGAGATTAATCATTAACACTTCAAATAATCTGTATGAGTTGAAGCCGGTTAAGAAAGTTCAGAATTGGTGAATAATTTGAGTATAGTTGTTATTTAAGTGTAAATAAGGTTATTATAGACATTTTCAATATCGATTTCACATAATTATCTAAATTAAACACTGTTTAAAGTATTTATAAATTTTATTAACAGAAAAAAAAAAATAATTCTTGCGTATATATTTGCCTTTGTGAATCCAAGAAAGAAAGGTAGTAGCTCCTTTTATACTTGGAGTTTTGCAATATAAAATAAATTAATAAATCATTAATGGCAAACGAGAATGAACGTATCCTTCCATGTTAATGGATAAACAACTTTGCATTGTTTGAGATGTAAATCATAAAATTTAGTGTGAAAGTAAAAATTTTCTAACCATCCATTAACTGAATTACTAATAGATAGTTATGATAAGAATATAAAGTTCAAACCAAAATTAAATTTGTTAACTCAAATATAATTAATTAATTAATTAATTTTTTCATATGAAAGATACAGAATTCTTTTGATTTCATACACAAAATATTAATTCTTTTGATCAAATAAATTAGTTTTCTTTGAATAATATACCTATCATACAAATTTTTAATATCTTTTCACTTGTTCAGACGATTGAGTATTAGAAGAGATACCAAAATGAATATGAGTAATTTAAGTATATTTTTAATATATATGATCATTATTTATTATCATAATTCTATGTTGATAAATATACAAATCATACAATAATAGGATATGACACAGATAATAACTCTTCTAGATATATGGCTTGTGATGTGATAAGCATTTCAAAGAAATTAGATTATTAAAAGCCACAATTGCAAGTTGTTGGTATATATATATATATATATATATATATATACATATATTTAGAAAAAATCATTTTCTATCTGTCAAGAAAACATACTTGTGAACCACGCACGTATTACAGAAAGAAGCTGAAATGGATGGCAAACCATAGGTAGATGGTAATATGCATAGAGTGCACCAGTTCATATAACTCACCTTCATTTTACATTTCGAAAATCTCTCAAAAACTTTTGTTTTTTTTTAATTTATTATAATGACGGTGTATAAAATTGTTTGATTGATACAGTAGCTGATAAAGAAGCTTGGGGTAGAGTTTGGCATCATCTGTGGGTAGAAAATTGGGTTTATTGTAATCTACATTTTCAGTTTCTTGATATTTCTTCTCCTTGTTAGATTTTTATTTTAGTAGTACACAGTAACAAATTCTTATATAAACTAATGTAACAATATTATATTATTATTATATATTTTATATTTTTTAAGATTAAATTAAAATTCATGAACAAAAAAAAAAGAATTGTATAAAATATGTGATAATAAAGAATTTATTATTTGGTATAATTGTATAAAAAAAGAATTTTTTTAATTGCATCTATTAATTTTTTTTGACAGAATTTATATTCTTAACATTATTTTTTTTATTTGGTATAATTCTTTGCATTTGCTCCATTAAATATATTGTCATGTTTCACATATCCATCAAAAATTTAATAGTTTTAATTGTTAATCTTTTACTTGGTATTTAGTGGGATATCTCCGTCAATAAATTTTGTCTTTTTTTTATTTTTTTTGTAGATTCTCAATTTTTATTTTGTTTAATGTTCTTTTTATCTACTGTTTAAATAACTCCCTAATTTTTGTTTTTTTATTCTATTAAATTTAAAATCTCTCTTTGAAAATCTTACTCTTAAAAATTATTTTAAAAAAAAATACAGTAATTGATGTAATTACTTACAACAATACTTAGGCTAAATAGACAAAATATTTACACACTCTTTCGTAATTATCTTTGTAACCTCAGTTTCTTTTGTAAATTAGTATATATTGCACCCCATATGTAGTATTGAATAAAATTAATTTTTTTTTGTTGTCATTTTCGCATCTCTTCTTTCCTGAAGACATTGCTTTTTTTTATTTTTTTCCTTTGAGAACCAATAATGGGTTTTAAAAAATCATACAAAGTTATCATTTTATATATATTATAATTGGTAACTTTTTGGGCAGTGGTGTCCTTGCAAGTTATGCTCACATCTTGTTTGAAAAATATTTGTTAATATCTGCTTGTTACTTTCTTTTTCCTCTTAATTCTTTTTTTTTTTCGCCCCAAGAATAGATTTCTTAATTGTTTTATCTCGTTTTCCTCCTTTTCTTCCTTTTTGACGCATGCGTTTGAAAAAAACTAGCCTTGTGGTGGTCAGTGAGAGGGAAATCCAAGAACTGTGGAAAATGACTCAATTGGCATGAAACACGGTGATAAAAAGAAAAAGAATCAAATTAAAATTGGAATATTTTACAAACTGCCTTTTGCCAAATGGTCTTAAAAAAATTATTAACAATTTCTACCAACTGGTGGCCAGAATCAACTGCTTCGATTTCTGATATGTCAAGGTTGTTTCTTTAACTCAAGACCTTGTAAAAAAGGTTACGTGAATTTCCGAGTACAATGTATGATGAAACTTTTGACTACTCCGTATGATGCGAATCCAAGTACAAATGAAAATTAACTAAAGTCTCTAATATCGACAAAGTTAAAATGTTCAATCACAAATCAATGGAATCATTGGAGTGGCCTGGTAGACATATAATAAAAAGTTGTGTTAAAAAATTTAAAATAGTCCTCCTTGCGTGTGTTCAGAAGTTGTATCAAAGTGAGACTTACAGCGATATTGAAGAAATCTCACAACTTATTACTATTATTTATGCATGTTTAAATTAATTAATTAAAAAAATTGGTTGTTATTTAGGAAGTTAATTAGTTTATTTTATTTTAATTGTCTTTACTTAATTCAGCTATCTAATAATTGGTTAATTTTATTTTGTAAGACATATCTAAAGGAAACTTCTTTAACTGTGAATTTAGTCAAAGTGCATTAATTAAAAGATCCCAAGAGATTATACAAATCTAGAAATTTTAAAGACAAGGAAGGTGCAAGCAATAGCGTACAAAATCAAATCTTTGTTAAATTTAGATTTTATGCATTAATTATTAGATTTTTTAATTTTATAAACTTTTATAAATTTTGCTATTTAGTCTTTGTTATATTAGGAAACTTTTATTCTAATTCTACTAAAATTAGATTTGAGACTACTATAAATAGTGTTCTTTCTCATATGTAAGGGGAGTTGTTTCTTAATAAAACTGTGAGGAATTTTCTTCTTCATTGTTCTTTTTAAAACCTAGAACTTATCAAGTTTGTTTGTGGTATTCTATCTAGACTTATAAAAAATTCTTTCTTACTCTATCAAGAAGATTCTTATAGTGTCAAAATTTTTCGAAACACTTAATTCTTAAACTTTCTTTAAACTTTGCTTCTATAATGATTTATTTCCTTTAAGTTTCGCATCATTTGGCATCAAAGTAAGACTCTAGAATTAAAATTTGTTCTATCGCTTTTTATTTTTTATTTTTTCTTCTTCTTCCTCTACTTTCTACGTGTTTCATCTTCAATCTTCACCTTTTTACCTCAAAATCGATCCAACCAACCACCAAACCTCCTTGGTCATGACCACCTCCCCTAGTTCATGACTTCTTAGCATGCTACGCGCACCTTAAGTAGCCACCTTCACCAAAAACTACCAAACCCCATTAATATTTCTTGTTTGTCCTAATTGTCTTATGGTTCCATATTTATTTTTGAAAAAAAAAAAAAGGTAAAAAAGAATGGGTAAGTCACAAGAAAGCAAAACATCCTTAAATGCCAATTAAAACCAAAATACTATGTCATTAATTAAGGAACCAAAAGCTACCAAATAGTGACCAAATTTCCTAGAATTTTTGGCAACCAAATTTGGATATTTACAATTTCCAACTCTGACCAAAACTAAATTACTTACTAAAATCACAATATATCCAATTACCTTGCCAATTCTTTCCACTTCCAATTATATCAATTTTACCATATTAATACCCAACCAAGCTAACTAATAACTAAACTTACCAAAACTTTCCTTACCACTTTCCAAACTAACCATAGCCTTTTTAAACCACCTAAATCCATGGGCTTTTCTTCTTTTACTATTGTCATTGAAATTGAAAACTCTTTTGATTTGTCTTTGGTTGAACAATGCAAGCAACTTTAATTTATTTTGTGAGTTCAATTAAAAGCATATAAAGAGAAATTAAGTGGGAAAAGGCAAGGAAAGTGTGCATCTTTTGTAAACGTCATATTAAAAGTGAGTTAAATATAAGAGCCATAAGTATATTGTTGAGTGACAAGTAAAGAAAGAGAGTTTCATAAGTCCTACTTTGTTGTTTTAACCTTCTTTGATAGGTTTAAAGACTATGGTATATAGAGACAAGAACACCAATGACCAACCAAAATGTCAATGCTTTTAAATTTGATGCATTATAAGGACATGTTTTGAAACTTGAACATGTAATGAATGATTACCATGATTTGTTAGAAAAGAACCAAGCTATATTAGAGAAAAACAATGCCACTATAGGCAACATGTAAAGAACCATAAAACAATTATTGACTGGAATACACAATAATAATACAGAAGAGATAAGACAAATTGGGACACATTATGAACTAAAAATCATAACTTTGATTATGTAGCATCTAAAGCATTAAGGGAGAACTGAGGAAGATATAATTATGTAGACCGTAACATTAGAAGCATTAAGATGAGAATTTTACCCTTTCAAGGCAAGATTGACCATGATTCATACCTTGAATGGGAACGCAAAGTTTAGATGGTTTTTAATTGTTACAATTAATCTGACGAGAAAAAAGTATGTTTTGCTACTGTATAATTCACTAATTTTGCCTTAATTTAGTGGAATCAGCTTATCTTAATATGCAACAAAATAAAGAACCGCCTGTCAATATATGGAAAGAGATGAAAATGATCATAAGAAAGCCATTATAATAGGGAACTACACCAATACCTGAAAAGGACCATGAGGTTACCATGGTGAGGTTCTTACAATGATTAAATCATAAGATTGCTGATGTTATTGAATTATAACATTATGTTGATGTTGAGGACATGATTCATATTGCAATAACGGTGAAAAAATAGTTAAAACAAAAGAAACTTTCCAAGTCCACCTATGGATTTAGTTTAAGTTCAAAACCTTAGAAATCTAATTGAAATAAAAAAATCACAAAATCTAATTTTAAGAAGGTTAAGAAAAGCAAAGAAAAAGGTACTAATTATAATTCTTCTAGACCTCGTGATGTTAAATGCTCTAAGTGTTCTGGTATAGGGCATGTTGCTTCTCAAAGCCCAAATAGAAAAACCATGATGATTATGTCAGAATCTAATGAATATGATGATGAAGTCACATATACAAAAATATCAACTCTTAATGATGCAAGTGATGAAGACAAACTTAAAGATCTACATGAATTTAAAAGAGAATGTCTAGTGATACGCAGAGCTTTGAATGCACAAATCAAAGGTGATGAGACTGAGCAACATGAGAATATCTTTCATACTAAATGTCTAACTAATGACAAGTTATGTTATGTTGTGTTATTATTAATGGTAGAAGTTGTACTAATATGGCTAGTACATTTATGGTTAAAAAAACTTGGTTTGCTTTTATTAGATCATCTTAAGTCATACAAATTAGGGTGGTTAATTATGGAGTGTTAAAGTTGATAAGCAAGTTTTAATATCCTTTACTATAGGAAAATATTATGATAAAGTCTTATGTGACGTAGTCCTTATGTAAGCTAATTATATACTGTTAAAACATCCTTGGTAATATAATAGACGAGTCATATATGATGGATATCAAAACCATTACTCTTTTGTCATGAATCATAAGAAGTACACTTCTATTCCCTTGTTATTGCATCTTGTATATGAGGATCAATCAAAAATTAAAAGAGATGTAGAGCTGAGCAAAAAAGAAAAAGCAAGTTAAGAAGCAACAAAAAAAATAACAAAATGAGAGTGTGAAAAATAAAGAGAAATTTAAGAGCTTGAATGAAAAGAAAAGTGGAAAAAAATCATAAGAAAGTAAACACAAAGGAAAAAGAATCTTTATATGAACATAAGTGATGTGAGGAGTGTTTTTTATTTTAACCATTTAATCTTTGTGCTCTTGTACAAAAAGAAATGTTTAAGCACTAATAAGCTTGATCCTTCTCTTTTTTCTTCTATTACTTTTCTTTTGCAAAAATTTGAAAACATCTTTCCTAAGGACTCCGAAAAGACTTCCACCTACTCGAAATATCGAACAATAGATCGACTTCACTTCTAAAGCTTATATTCCTAATTGACCTACTTATAAGTGTAATTTAAAAATAACAAAAGAGATATAAAAACAAGTAAAATACTTAATGTTAAAAGGGTATGAGTCCATATATTGTTCTTGTCCTTTTTGTACCTAAAAAAGATGGATCATAGAGAATATACGTAAACTATCATGCCATCAATAACATAATAGTTAAGCATTGTCACCCTATTCCTAAGTTAAATGATATGTTAGATAAGTTACATGATGAATCTATGTTCTCTAAAATTGATTTGAAAAATAGGTATCATTAGATTAAAATAAGAGGGAGATAAATGAAAAACTATATTTAAGACTAAATTTGGATTGTATAAGTAGTTAGTTATGCCTTTTGATCTTGCGAATGCACCTAATACATTCATGCGCTTAATGAATTAAGTATTACGAGCTTTCATTAATAAATTTGTTGTTGTCTACATTGATGATATCTTGATTTACAACAAGCATATTGAACATTTGCGTCGTGTTTTAGATAAAATAAAGTAGTGAATCGCATTTTGTCAAAACTTTTTCGTGTACTTATGCAGAAAAATCTTAAAAATTGGGAAGATATGATGTTGAATTTGCTTATAATCAATCGAGCTATTCATTTTTTTACTTCTTACTCGCTATTTAAGGTTATTTGTGGTTTTAACCCATTAACTCTTTTGGATTTATTGTCTTTGCCTTTAAAAGTGTCAAAAAATCTTAATGAAGAAAATAAAACAGATTATATGAAAAAATTCCATGAGAAAGTTTGTTTGAGCATTAAGAAACGAAACGAACAAAAAGCAAGACAAATAAATAAAAACCAAAAGCTAGAGATTATTAGGTGTTGGTGCATATGTGTAAGGAGCATTTTCTAGAGTAAAGGAAAAGTAAATTGTATTCGAATGGAAATGAACCATTTCAAGTGATTAAGCTTCTTAATGACATGCATATAAACTAAATCTTCGAGGTGAGTATGGTGTTAGTGTCACATTTAATATTTTTAACCATTCTCCTTTTTGATATAAATGATGACAATTCGAGGTTGAATTCCTTTAAGGAGAGAAAGAATGATACAAATCGAGGTGCAAATGAAAGTTTACTATAAGTCTCTAATATCAACAAGGTCAAAATATTCAATCATAAGTCAATAGAACTATTTGAGTGCCCTAGTGGACCTATAATAAAGAGTCATGAAAAAAAATTTAAAACGGTCATCTTGGCACATATTCAAAATTTGTTGAGTGAAAGTAAGATGCACGATAACATTGAAGGAGTTCTGTGGCTTATCACTATTATTTTTACATGTTTAGATTAATCAATTAGGAAAATTGGTTATTATTTAGGAAGTTAATTGGCTTAATTTGTTTAAATTGTCTTTACTTAATTAAGCTATCTAATAATTAACTAATTTTATCTTGTAAGATATATCCAAATGAAGCTTTTTTGATTGTGAGATTAAGTCAAAGTGTATTAATTAAAAAGACCTTAAGAAATTATTCAAATTTGAAAATTTTAAAGACAAGTAAGGAATGATGCAAGCAATAAAATGCAATATCAAATCTTTGCTATATTTAAACTTTATGTATTAATTATTAGATTCTTTAATTCTATAAACTTTTATAAATTTTCCTAATTTATTATCTTAGAAAGTTTTTATTCTAATTCTACTAGGATTATATTTAAGACTATTATAAATAATCTTCTTTCTTATATGTAAGGAGAGTTGTTTGTTAATAAAATTGTAAGGAATTTTCCTTTTTATTGTTCTTATTAGAATTTAGAACTTATCAAACTTGCTTATGGTGTTCTATTTAAATTTATAAAAAGTTCTTTCTTACTCCATCAAGAAAATTATTGAGGCATCGAAACATTCTAAAATACTTAATTTTTAGACTTTTCTTGAAACTCTGCTTTCACGATGATTCATTCCTTTCAAGGTTCGTATCACTATACTTCGAGAAGGGATGTGTATATGTGTGTGTGTGCTTTCACGATGATTCATTCCTTTCAGGGTTCGTATCACTATACTTCGAGAAGGGATGTGTATATGTGTGTGTGTGTGTGTGTGTGTGTGTGTGTGTGTGTGTAATTCATCACATAGTAATATATTGATTTAAATACTATATTCTATATTATTTTTAAGTGGTTGCATTGATGCTCTTATCATTCCTTTTGATTGTGGAGATTGAAAAAACTTGAACTAGAGTGACCACCAAATATTGGTTGGCAAAACTTGTAACTTCATTACCTAGGTATTAATCACATCAATTAAAATTTTAAATGAAAATTTAAAATTTTATATAACGTAAAGCATAAATATATAATTGCTTCAAGTATTCCAATTTATTAGAAAACATTAACCCTATGGTTGGCTTAACTCAGACATTTGCGAATGCTACCTAGAGAATTGATTCTTCTGATCTATACAACAAAACTAATGCATGCTCAGCTAAATTAATAGAGAGATTCTCTAATTTATAAGAAATTAATCTATATCATGTTGTATTAGTTTAATTTCTTCGTGTGGATGTTAAAATTTATTTTTGAATGTTATTATTAAATATTATTTAATAATTTAAATTTTTAAATTTAATGATAATCTAATAGTATAGGAACTAAAGTTTTAGATTATACCTCCCATTAAGAGATTATATGGTTAAGATTTTTAACTGCTAATGTATAACTTAAGAAAAAGAAATTAAACATAATTTCTTAGTAAGTTTAATAATTTTTTTAAAAAAAAAAGTCAAGTAATTTGATACCTTTTACATTATTTGAACTTTCCTGAATTCGAGTTATCACCCATGAGGTGGATGGCTAAGCACGCTTTTACTGGCATATGTGAAATCTCCTTTGAAAAATTGGAAATAACAATCTGACTAGAATTCTTAACTACCTCCTAATATTAAAATCCATTGTGTTGGAGACATGTACTTAACAATGTCTAACTAATCAATTCAATTTAAAGAAGATAAAAAAGAATCATTGTGGTTGTAATCAGGATTCAATTAAAAGAAAAAAAAAAAGGATAATTGTGGTTCTGAGCCATATTGATGGGCAAATTTGAATTGAATTAAAATAATGATTTAGATCAATTGAAAATTATTTAATTTGATTTTGATTTAAAAAAAATTAAATCAATAAATAATCGATTCAATTTTTGGTTCGACATTGAACTATACCATAAAAATCAAACTGATCCAATATTTTTTTACCTTTATTAATTTAATGTATAGAAAGTAGTTCATTCTTATTTAGTTAATATAAAATTTTAAAGGAATCAATAAAAGGGCCAATAAAATAAAAAATAATTTTTATTTTTGTGGATAAATAAAATTAGAATAATTTTTATTTTTGGATTTAAGCTAAATTGTTAAACTAATCCAATCAAAATGAAATTTATTGGTTTGATTTGGTTTAATTTATCATCTATTGTCAATTTGAATGAGTTTGATCTAAATCAAAATTGACAATTATCTAACTTCCACTGGGTAACCTTAGTCAAGTGAAAAAAAAAAAAAAAGTAAACATAATTTTTTTAACAATTCAATAATTTTAAAAAGAAAAAGAAAAAGCTAAGAAAAAAATTAAACATAAAATTTTACAAAAAATAATAATTTTAAAATTAAAAAAAAAAGAAAAAGAAAAAGCCAAGTAATCTAACACTTTTTATGTTATCTAGCTTCTTTAAATTTGAGTTGTCATTGACAATGCACAAAAATGGCCCTAAGTTTTCTTAAATTTTTAAAGTTTTAGACAAATTCTTAAAGCATGAATCTTATAAAACCTAATATTAAAATAATATCATTTTAATTTTGAGCCAAATTTTAGAAACTTCAATCAATTGTTTATGTCATTTGTTCCAGAGTCACCTCTGACAATGCAGGCAACTAAACTTGTTCTTGATGGCATATGTGAATTCTCCCTTGAAATATTGAAAGCATATAATAGCAATAGCTACAACTTGGCAACACAATGGCTCATTAATGTGGGAACTCATTTCACACATGTTATTAGTTTTAATTGTTTTGTTTTGAATTATTTTATATTTTTCTTAATTTATTTACTTAGAATTTTAGATATCTTTTAAATTTATTTAATTTAAAAATTTTTTTGTATTTTGTAAGTGTTTCATTATTGAATTATGTTGATTATGGGTTGACATCAAGAGTTTAAAATTTAGGCCAAGCCTAGAGAGCAAATTCTAGTTGGATAGAATTAATTAATTCATAACACTGTCTTATGTTTGAATCTCCTCCTTATAGATTCAAACAATTAATCAAGTAGTTAGTACTTAAATCTCTCCCTTATAGATACAATATTCTTATTTTCCTATACTACTTCGCATGATCCATACACTTGTGGTAGAGCTATTAACAATCAAGTTTTTGGCATTGTTGCCAAGAAGAGTTATTTTTAATATCAATTCAATAATTTCCTACATTAATTAGACATATTACTTTATTTTATGTTTGTTTTGGTTTTTCCTAGTTTTTTATTACTATTCATTTTGGAAATTTTGGTTCAATTAAGTGATGAGCTTGTACTTGTTTTAAAGGAGACAATAATCCAAGCAACACTAGTGTTTATTGACTTCATTTTTTTATAGTCAAATTCTATTGTTTACTTATTGATTTTAATTTTCTATAATCAGTGCATGCCAAGAAATTGTGAACTGTTGAGTCTTGATCTAAATATAAGAACATTGCATGCATCAAAGAGAAAACAAAGAAAAGAGCAAGCAAAAGCAATGGCAATGGCAAAGGATATTGCAAATAACCATAATTGACATGTGCTATTGAGAGATTACGCTATGCCAAATGTTAATAGAGCTCAACCAATATAGTTAAACTTGTACTAAATGCAAATAATTTTAAGATTAAATCTGATCTAATTTAGATAGTGTAATAAGAGCAGTGTGATGATGGAGCTGTTGAGAATCTAAAAGTTTATCTTGCAAATTTCTTAGATATTTGTGATACAATGAGGATAATGGAGTAACTGATGATGTAACTCAACTAAGATTGTTTCCATTCTCATTGAAGGATAAAGCTAAGAATTGTTGAATTCCAAATCACCAAGTACTTTTATCACATAGATTGCTTTATCATAAGATTTCCTATGTATCTTACCTCAAGTAAGACTGCTAAACTCAAAAATGATATAACTACTTTTGTACAATTTAATGGTGAGTCTTTGTATAAAACTTAAGGAAAAATTTAAAGAGTTGCAGAGGAAGTGTCCACATCATGGTCTTCTTGATTAGTTGTTTATGCAAATTTTCTATAATGAATTAACCTATTCAGTCATGATTATAATAAACATAGTTGCAAGATGTGCTTTAATGTATAAGTCAGCAAAAGATGCATATGAATATTTAGACGATATGACTTTTAAAATTATCACTAATCAAATAAAAGAGGTATGCCAAAAAAAGTTCCAAGAATGTATAATGTACATAACACAAATATGTTGAATGTCAAGATTAATTCTTTGATAAAAATGTTCAGTAAGCTTAATAATGTGAATTTTACTTCTAGTTTAAATTGTAATTAGTATGGATTTGCTCACACAAGTTATGAGTATATGCAATTAAAACAAGCTCAATTTGTTTCTAGTTTTAATAAGCAATAATAAAATAATCAATATTCCAATACTTACAATCTGGGTTAGAGGAATCATTCAAATGTTTCATGGAAAGATAAAAATAATAAAGCTAGTAATTCTAAACCTTTTTATTCTTCTAAATTTCAACCAAGGAAACAACCACTAGAAAATAAGCAATCTTAAGAGATAGCAATTGAGAAGTTACAAATGCAACTTTGGAGAGATTTGAAAGGCCAGAATCAAAAATTGACCAAATTGTAAATTTGAACAAAAATAGAAAATGCAATTAAAGCATAGCCAATTCCATCAATTCTCATGGATATGATAATTTGCCTAATAAAAAATAAGTCAATCTAAAAGTGCATTGAAAGGCTATCACCTTAAGAAGTGGTAAGTGACTTGGTTAAGTAAGTAGTGAAACTGTGGTTGGTGAGATTGAGGTTAATGATGAAATGGTTCAAGAAGAGATAAGTAAGAAAAGCAATGAAAAAGTTGAAGAACCAGCTCTTTTACCACCAATTAAATCATATGTTCCTCCTATTCATTTTCCTTAAAGGTTAAAGTAGAATAAAATTGATCAATAGTTTGAGTAATTTTGAAAGTGTTTTGGCAACGTCAATTAATTCCTTTTGTAGATTCTTTAGCATAGATTCCTGCCTATACAAAGTTTTTAAAGGATATCATATCTAAAAAGAGAAAATTGGAAGATTTTAAAACTATTGCTTTAACACAAGAATGCAATGCTATTATTCAAAATCAACTCGACCTAAGCTAAAAAAACCAAGGAATTTTTCTATTCCTTATACTATTGGTGATGTTAATTTTTTTAGAGTTTCATGTGATTTAGTTTAGTATTTCATTAAAAACAATTTTATTATAACTAGCTAACTAATCAGTGAAGTATCTTTTATGTGTCCTTAAGAATGTATTGATTAAGGTAAAGAAATTTATAATCTCAATTGGCTTTATCGTTTGAAGATGGAAGAGGATACAAAAATACCCATCTTTTAGGCAGGCCATTTCTAGCCATGGTTAGAGCTATCATTGATGCTAAAAAAGGTAGGATGACTTTGAAAGCAGTAAAGAAGAAGTTGAGTTTAATTTATTTAAGGTAAAAATCTTTCTTTTATTAATCATGTATTTAGAAATGATGGCGTAGATGAGTAATTTAGTGATGTTTTTAAGCCTAAAAAATATTTAAAATCCTCTTGAAACTTGTTCAGTGAGTGCAAAAATGAGTCAAGATCTAAGTTGAAGATTATAACATGTGTAGCAAAGGCTGTATGTTTCAGGCCGAAGTAGAAAGGTATGAAATTTGGGACTTTAGGCAAAGGTAAGCTATTACCTCCTCCTTCTGATGTGTAAACACTAATTCTTGAGTTGAACCATTACCCTCACATTTCATGTATGCATTTTAGGTAAAACTAATACTTTACTTATGATTGTGAATGCTTCTTTGTTTGACAATCGACTTAATAGATTATCAAATGTCTTGAGACTAAGATATTAAAAAAAAAAAAAAGAGCAATAAAATGGACTATATTAGACCTTAGAGGTTTTAGTCTTTCATAATTCATGCATAGAATTTTAACAAAGGATAACCATATGAAAGAAAGCCAAAAAATACATATGTGAAAAATAAAAAAAAAATTCCAATTCCTTTTTTTAGATCGATGCGATAAAACTCTAACATTATAAAATATACAACGAAATTAAATTTGAAAATACATAGATTAAATCATGTGTCTTTACAATATCCATAGATTAGGTAGAAACTAGAGTTGCTAGCTCCTCTATCTTTTTTTAACGCTAGCTAGTTTTTTTCCTCTGTTTTTCTCTTTTAAAAAAAACGCATTAAAATAAGAAAAACTTTAGGTACAATACCAAAACATCACATATTTATAATGTTATTTTAGATTTCTTTTTAGTTTAAAATAAACCCATTGAGTTTGAGTCTTTCATTCTAAGCCCAATCTAATTGATAAAATTTGTACTAATAAATTTAGCTCAACTTTACATAATTAGTCTAACAAAACCCAATACCTAAATAGTATAAAAAATTCTAGTCAAAATTAAAATTCTCTATTTATATCAAAATTCATCTTATGAATTTACACTTCTATTATTCTCAATCTTAATATTCAAATTAAGATGTTCTCATTATATTGGTAAAAATATTAAAATCTAATTTTGTTGTCACAAGTAGTGAGTTGTATCTAATAATGCATCATAATTATCCAAGTTACGAGAATGTCAATGCTTCAATATCACTTTATTCATAATCAATATTACTATGTAATTTAATCATCTTATTCTAAATTTTTTAATTGAATACAAGACATAAAACGTATCACCCTTTTATAGTTTAATTTTCATATTTGTTTAATATCTTGAATAACTTTATTAAAAAAAATGATATCAATATCATATATTGACTTATTAAAATATGGTTATGTATTTTCATAATCTCACTCAATTAATAAATCTAAAATTTTACTCCTATTATACAGAAAAGATAAATTCTATTTTTATCATACTATACAGAAAAGATAAATTCTATTTTGATCATACTTATTACTTTATATGAATCATGACATATCCAAGTAATTTTTTTATAATCTATCCTATGACGGATGACATATGAAAACATCAAAAATATCACTCTCAATATTGAAAACTATAATAATTTCAAATTTAAAGATCATGTACATTAATTATAGGAAACTAAATAGTTTTACCAGTAAAAATCATTTTTTAAATTTTTTGATAAGATATTTTGAAAAACTTGTTGTATAAACAATTTACCATTTACTAAATGGTTAATCATGTTATAACTAGATTTTTATGTTCCCCAAATACTAAGAAAATACCACTTTTATATCCTTATGGTACTTTTGCATCTAATAAGATGTCTTTTGATTTGTGTAATGCATATGTAACATTCAATGTTGTATGATGTCTATTTTTCTAGCTTTGTTGAAAAGATCATAGAGGTTTTCATGGATGATTTTTCTGTTCTTGAATCTTTTTTTGAAAATTATTTCCATAACTTGTCTAGAGTTTTCGTGTTGTGAAGAGACCAATTTGGTGTTGAATTAGAAGAAATGTCATTTTATAATACAGGAAGGTATTATTTTAGGCCACAAATTTTTAGCGAGTTATTAAGGTGGCTAGGGGGAAATTAAAATTATTGAATGATTGCCACCATCTACCAAGGTTAAGGGAGTTAAAAGTTTTCTAAGTCACATAATATTTATCAACATTTTATTAACGATTTTTTTAAAATTTATAAATCTCTTTGTATTTTATTGAATAAGGATATGGTATTTGATTTTAATGCTAATTATTTAAGTGTTTTTATTAGATTAAAGCAAGAATTTGTGTCAACACCAATTATGGAAGCCTCATATTGGAGTTTACCTTCTACGTTTATGTGTGATGCTAGTAATTTTGCATTGGATGTTACTCTTAGTCGGAACAAAAGTAAGGAAGTTGCATGGTATTATATTAGTAGAGTTTTAAACAATGTACAATTGAATCATGTAACCACTAAGAAACAATTGCTTCTTATGTTTGCTTTTGACAAGTTTCAATCTTATTTTAAAGGTTTTAAAGTGATTGTGTATACAAACCACTTGGCAATCAAGTATTTGCAGGCTAAGAAAAATGCCAAACTGATTCAATGAGTATTGTTTTTTTTAGAATTTAATATTCAAATTAAAGATAAGAAAGACAATGGATAATGAAAGATCAATTATCTAGATTGGAAAGGTAGTCAAAAGTTGATGAAGTGCCCATTACAAAAAATTTTTCTGATAAGTAATTATTGGCACTATCAATCATTCCCTAATATATTGATTTGGTGAATTATTTGATGACTAGTATTATTCCCCTTGATTTGAGATGTTATTACAGAAAAAAGATTTTATAGAATGTGAAACATCATTTTTTAGAAGAATCACTATTTTATAAATATTGTGCAAATGGAATGATTAGGATATGTGTTTGAGAGGATGAGATTCATGATACTCTTCATCATTATCATTATGCTAAATATGGCAGATGTTTTAGTAATTCCAAGATAGGTGCAAAGGTATGGCAATCTAGTTTTTATTGGCCAACCAAGGATCGAGCCGTTGGACTATATACGACCATGTGCGATAAACATCAAAGAATTGGCAATAATTGAAAAAAAAAACGATATGCCTTTAAGCAATATTTTGAAGGTTAAGTTGTTTAATGTGTAAGGAAATGATTTCATGGCCTATTTTCTTCTTCTTTCAATAATCAATATATTTTAATAATAGTAAATTATATAACTAAATGAGTTAAAGCAATTGCTACTCAAACTAATGATAAAAGATATCATGTCAGTTAGGTAGAAGCCTAGAATGTATCCTATAAGTGCTTTAATTTTCTAAATTGATTTGTAGCCTTTAGCGTAAGCTAGGAACAGGTCCCATGCTAAGAATAAAACCTTGAAATATCACATTTGCGAATTATCAAAGAGAACAATATTATACCAGTTGGGTTAGATCATCACAAATAGTGTCAAAACTAACTTGTTCTACTAGAAATACACCAACAAGGATGTTAGGCCTTAAGAGAGATGAATTGTAAGATCCCATATTACTTAGGTAAGAGCTTACATTATACCTTATAAGTGTTTTGACTTTTTTAACTAGTTTAAGATCTTTTAAGTGGGCCAAGAATGAGTCCCATACCAAGAATAAAATCTTAAAATACCATTCATTAGGTTGCTAAAAAGAAAAATATTGTACTAGTTGTATTAGGTCATCACAAATAACTCTATAGTGGTCACAAGATTTTTGCAAAAAAGAAAAAATCTTTTCTAGATTTGGTATGTTTAGAACTATTGTTAATGGTGAAGTTTCCAATTTTTTTAACCAATTATTTGAGGTTTTGTTGGAGAAATATGGAGTTACTCAGCATGTTGCATTTGCTTATTATACCTAAACAAATAGGCAAGTAGATCTTGGAAAGAGGGAGTTAAAGCACATTTTGGAGAAATTTTTGGATAATTCAAGGAATGATTAGGCAAATAAGTTAGATGATACATTTTGGGCTTAAAAGACTTAATATATTTTGGAAATGGTTGTTTCCTTACAGACTCATTTTTAGAAAATTTTGTCATTTCCCAAATGATGGTAAGACAAGCATATTCAAATTAGAAATTTTAAAGTTGCACAACAAATATTATTCTTCAACTCAAGAAGACTTAAGCTATTCCTAAGCAAGCTTCGGTTTAAGTAGCTAGGTCTATTCATTGTAACAAAAATGTATTCATATAGTGCAGTTAAAATGCATAATGAGGGTACCAGTGCATTTAATGTTAATGGATAATATTTAAAACCTTATCATCTTGGTAAGGTGGTACTTAAGGAGTGATTTCTCCTTGAAAGCTTCTACCCATGCTTAATAGTATGCAACTCGAGCTAATGATTATATCCAAGCACTTTTTTGAAGGCAATCCAAGCTAAACATATTTTCTTTATCTTCTTTTATTTGTTTAAATTTTTGCTTTTTTTAGGTTTATGGAGCAATTATGGCTTGTATTCCTTTTCTTTTGTTTATATTGTGTAGGTTCAAAAAATCAAGTAAAAGCTAGTTTAAGATTCATCAATTGGATATTCAATGTGTTTAAAGCTTGATACAAATGGGGTATTAGTTTTACTATTCTTCCTTTCTTTCATATTGAGAACAATGTGAAAATTAAGTTTAACATAGTGAATAGTTAATTATGCTTGGTTGTGTTTGTTTGAGATATTTAGGAAAAAAAAATTGAAAGTGTTCATGTCTTCAAAACTAGATTTTTATATCAAAGAGTAGAAAAAAAATAAACCTGCATTTGGATTGATATGAGACCTTTTAAAGAACAATATTACACTTCTAAGTGCTTTATTGTGCTTCAGTATTATATTTTTTATTAAGGATAAATAATATCTTATAAAGCAAGATTAAACATATTTGTTTTCTTTAGGATTATTAAAGTACATCCATCCTTAGAAAGTTGTAAGAGTTGTATGGCCATGCATAAAAGATAAAGTGTGATGCTTTTACTTATGATTATCCCCCTTTTGATCTAGTCCTAAACATGGTTTTAAAAAAAATAGAGTGATTTTGAATAAAGTTAGTGTACAAAATTCTATCAGAGTGATTTTGAATAAAGTTGGTGTACAAAATTTTATCTACTCTAATGTTTTAAGTTGCTTAATAATTAGGAGTATTCATCACAAATGTTTACTTTTACGTCAAACAGCAACTTGAAAAATGAGTACGCAAAGCACCTCCGATGAGTTACTTGTTGAGTAATTGGAGCATTCACCATATATGTTTGTATTTGCGTCAAAAGGCAAGTGACAACTTGAAAAGAAAGATGTAGCATCAAATTGGATGAAATTCATTCTCCTCAATTAAAAAAAAAAGAAAAAAGAAAGGAATCTCTCTCTAGTTTGTCATATTTTTATTTTTTATAATGAGAACATGTGATTTTAAGTTAATCTGTTACATGATTCAATTGTGTTGGTTAATAGTGTGCATAATAAGATTGGAATTATGTATAGATATTTAAACTAGGAAAAGTGATTATGCTTAGTTTTTCTTTGTTTACTATTATGGTGTACTAAGTCAAAATTTTGATGTTTACATAATGGATACTTAGAGTGCGATGAGATGAGCCTAATTATGGTGATTGTCCTTTGATTTTATGGTTTTTCTTTGGTTGAGAACAAGCAATTATTAGAGTTTAGGGGCATTTGATGCAGAAATTTATTTTGCACATTTTCTTTTAGTCTTAATCGTTTTGTTTTAGACTGTTTTATATGTTTTTGAGTTTATTTACTTGGAATTTTAGGTGTCTTTTACATTTATTTAATTTTGATACTTCTTGGTATTTTGCAGGTGTTTCATTATTGAACTAGGTTGATTATGGGCTAATGTGAACAACCTAATATTCGGGTTAGGCATGGAGCAAAATTCTAGTTGGACTTAAATTAATCCATCTAGCACATGGTTCAATGTTTGGGTTATATCTAGAGCTACAAGCCTCGATTTTAAGGGTTCTTTGCCTTGCCGGAAAGATAAGACATGGAATTACAATTTTTATTTAACCCATGACCTAGTTCTCCAATTTTAAAGTCCAAACTTAGAAACAACAAAGACGTGTGAAGTTATTTGGATTGTTACTATAGCCCAGACCGTGTCTCACTTTTTAGCCCATCTTTGGAGTTCTAGAAATCACATTAAGGCAAAGCTAGATTTGTTAAAAAGCTAAGAGAGAAACTCAAAACTTTGGAAAAGGGGAACTGCTTGCGATTAGATGCTCATGACACAATTCAAAATTAGTTTTGAAGAATTTAGGGACTACAATTTTGAAAGGAAGAAGAGGCACACAATTTTTAATCAAAAGTTCTTTTTTTTTCTTTTTTATTTTAAGTTCTAAAATTATTTTATTGTCAATAATTTTATTTTTTGGATTTTTGTTTAAAATTGTTCGTTAATGTAGTCATGAGTTTCTGAGTTCTTATTCTAGGGTTAGGACGTATTCTTTTAAGTTCTTGCTATGAATTGAATTTGATTTGTTAAATATTTTATTTTAATGCAATTTGATAAATTTGAATTTTATTCTTGTAATTAACTGGTTATTAGTTGCATGTTTAACGTATTAAATGATGGAGCTCAAGTAGAAATTTAATATTAGTTTGTGAATTCATTAAACTTAGGCAGTATAGTTTAAAAATAAGCACATACCTTTGTGACCTTTAATGAAGGATTCTATAGACCTTAATAAATTTGTATTAATTTCTTTAATTAAGAAATTAGACATAGCATTAATATAAGTATAGATGGTATGCTGTCCAAAGAGAATATCACGTGTATTAGAAAATTCAATCATTATATGTAACAAAAGTCTAACAATCAGATTTTGATTCACTAAAAGATTCAATTGATGAAATCCAAAATCTTAGAACCTTTCATTGTTTGATTAAATTTTTATTCTATTTTTATTTATTTTAAATCAAATTTTATTTTATCTTTTATTTGTCTAGACAAAAGTTGGTAGTTGAATCTGCTTATTGTGGATACAATAATTTTGTTGCCCTATACTGCTTTGCATGACCCATAGACTTGTGATAGAGTTACGAGCAATCACCAGTGAATCTAGGAAAGTGAGAGAAGAGGTAAAAAGAAAGAGAAAAAGATAAGGTAGTAAAAAATTTTGGACAAAGATAAATAATTTTATTTTTAGTAAAATAATATTTATTTTTTTATTTTATAAATTATACTTAAATAATAATATAATAATCAAAAATAGTCAATAATTAGTTTAAACGGCCAAAACTAAGTATACGAGAGTTCATTGATGACTTTGTAAAATATTTTAGTTATATTTTATAAATTTTTTATATTTTTATAATATGATAAAATACATTTAATAAAATTAAAATAAATTTTATTTTTTAAATTTTTATTAATTTATTTTGATGTAAACAGATGATATCCCTGCCCCACTTTTATTGCAACAGTAAACAATTTTGTATACATAGATAAGTAAATGAAAAATAAAGAATCTACATTATCTTCTAAGACATAAAAATTTACATATTTAACAATTATGTGTATGCAGTGTGTGTTATATATGTATTACTTTTAATAAGAATAATTTTAATTTAATATATTTTTTTTGTTATAAATAATGTTCTCTTAATGTATGTGCGTGTGCGTGCCTGCGTTGTGATGAACCTAAATTATGAGTTATGGTGTGAAGATAAGAGACAGAATTGAAAAACATTAAAGCTAGAAAAGCATTAAAAACATAAAGAATTATGAGTTATGGTGTGAACCTAGAACTTCATGGCTGTGTACAAAAGAGACAGAATTGAGCACATTGTACAAAAGAGACAGAATTGAGCACATTAAAGTTAGAGTGGCCTAAATTTAAAAATGTAAAACTATTTTCTTAACTAAATTTTTAAAAACACCATTTAGATAAATTACCGAGTAGTCCTAAAAATAAAGAATTTATCATATATTAATCAATTAAATATGTCCTTGAATTATAATGACTACACTGATTATAATTTCTCATTTTAACTTATTGGGGGTACACTTTTTGGATCTTCGTTACTAGGCCCCATAAGAAAGTTATTTGTAAAAAAGAATTTTAGTTGTACTATTGCCTATTTGATTGTGTTTTAATTTGTCCATATTTATTGTGTATATATATTTTTTGTGATAAAGAATTAATTTATAAAATTACCACAAACATTGTGAGAGGTAATTATCACATAAAATATAATATTTATTTGAATTCCAAGCGATCATTAAAAGGGAAAACGTGCAAGTAACGACCGGGCTGGCCCCACCGCCTTCTCATTGGCTCATTAGATTCTAGCTTGACGCCTATTGACGCTGCGGCCAAGTTTTTTGGCGAAGATAGCCACCACCAAGACCGGCAAAATTTTGTGATATTGACCTATGTCACTCTTACCTAGTATTATTATAGTTTATTGCTGTTAATTTATTTAGTATTTTATCAGTTAAACGTTAAGAATGAATTGAATGTTTCAAGTTTGTTTGTTTTTTTTTTTTGTTTTAATTTTTTCAGTAAAGAGTTAGAAATAATAATAAAAGGCAATGGAGGAAGAATACTTAGGAGGCAATAGAGGAGTTCAGATATTGATATTCGATTATTCAGTTGAGAACCATTTTAATGCAATTGATACAATCTGTAAGCTGTGTGAAGAGCGAGAGTGTGATGGCCTCCACAACTGTGACATTCAACGGTTTTCCTCCACAATTACTTTCTTAAGGTATTAGTTATGCTTATTTGTATTTAATTATATGTTCTTTTTTATGTGCAAAATGTAGCAACAAACTAAGAATTGCATGGTGTTCAGAGGGAGCAGATATTTTAATTCTAAGCCCAGAATAGTTAGGTTTGCAAAAGAAACGGGCAAGTTGTGGGGAGAAAGTTAATTTAAGTGAGATAAACTTACCTCACTGATGTTTTTTTTAGTCAGGGCATTTTAGTAGCTTCCGTTTAGCACATGATATTTTAATTTATTTTAATTATCTTATTTTCATATCGTTGTAAGAGGAAGAGTTATGTGCCAACGCAACTTCATCTTTGGAATCCAGGTAAGATTTGAATTTTGATCCAACTTTTATCTATATGGGTTTTTGTGGCGCTTGAGGTGTGGCTTCTTAAGTTTTAATTTGAAGAATCTCCTTCCGTATGAGTACTTTGACATTCAAGGAATAGAGTGTATGATTTACGTTGCATGACATCATTGGTTTCTACAAGCTCCATCGATTATGCTTTTTATATACAAATCCAAATGTTTTTCTTGTTATACCTTACTGCAGCAAAGATTTTGTGGGAACATGTTGGAGGATCTGTCTGGGCATTGGATTGGTGTCCAAGAGTTCATGAAAGGTTTGACTGCCATACCAGATGCGAGGTACTTGTTTTTAGCACATACTAATCTAGATTTGTTTATGGTACAATGTTGGGAATATTTTATTTTCAACTTTACAAACCTTGCCAGTTTGGTATGGATGTAAACTCTACAAGAAAATCTTTTACAAATTTCCATTGCTCAGATATTAACGTTTTGAATATAGGATCCTTTTTATTGGTGCTTTTGCTTGTGATTGATCTTCGCCACTAACTTCCCTTCATAGCATTGCTACCCTAGCCGACTCCTGAAAATTATTTTATATCAAAAGTTTGTGAATAATTATATCAAAATATAAATGAAAGTAGTACAATTCTTTAGAGGACGGGTATCCGCAAAAGAGCAAAAAAGAAACTAAGTTAGAAAACATAATAACAACACGAAAAGTCTCAATTGAAGCCCCCAAAACTACCATCCCCTTCAAAATCAAGCAAGATTATACATCTAGATGCAAAATCTCCGTCCCCATTAAGATGAATGAAGAAAAATAGGTATCTTGGAACTCCTCAGAGAATGAACCCTAGTGAAGCCAAAAGACAATCTAGTGAAGCCAAAAGACCATCTCTCTCTCCCATAAGCCATCAACGAGTGTCCTCTCTTTATTCCTTGAAGATTCCATTGTTTTTTTTCATCCCAAATCACCCGACAGAGAGCTGAAATTGCACCTTTCCATAGACTCTTGGTTTTCTCCCTCTCCCAAAAGCAAAATCATTCCCTATTACCAATGAATCACAAGAATGCAAAATTACACCATGAGGGTGAGAGACACATGGTTGGATACTTTTTTTGTGTCTCTTGTCCAATGTTAAATTTCCTTTGAGCCAAAGTCCAAAGAAAGAATTGCCTTTTTAGGGGAACTCTAGCTCTGCAAATCATTTTGCAAGCTGAATTTAGCCACTGAATCATCATCGTAATTTAGTCAATCAAAAGTAATCATTTGCAAGAGAAAACACTTGAAGACTCTAAATTCCGCATTCTTCTATCTTCCTTATGACCATCAAAATAACTTTATCAAGTCATTAAAGTTGCCTATTCTTGAATCTCCTTCTCTCTTAAATTTCTTTTGAAATTGAAATTCCAATTATATATTGAAGGGGAAGAAAAGCGGACATTAGAGCATATTGCACCATTTTAATTAGTGCAGACTCTATAAAGTTGGGGTGACAAAGCACACAAAGTGGAGTTTCCTATCCATTTGTCATCCCAATAGCTAATGCATTTGCTATTCCTCACAACTGATTTTGTATGAATAAGAAAAGTTTCATATTCCTTAGAAATAGCTGTCCAATGACTTCTGAAGCTCCCACGGTTACTTTTTTTGTATTCTACCCATTAGGATGAAGGACATATTTGCTTCTTATCACCTCATGCGACAAAGAGTACTTTTAGGGGAGATCTCCATAGTTGCTTGGCCAAAAAGAGCCCTATTTTTGTTCTCCAAATTATGAATTCCTATTTCTATCTTGTTAGCTCTCCCTATCTATTTCATCTTTCTTCTCAAAATCCACTAGTCGGATTGGTAGAAGATTAGAAAGGTTGATGAGATTTATTGTGGGAAGGTTTTGGTGATTGTTATGGTTCTCAACTAGTTGGGTGGGACATTGTTACTCTGGCAAAAGGACATTTATTTCACTGATGTTTTCTCCATTTCCTTTTTTTTTTCTTAATATGTTCAATATTCATTACACAGACATTTAAGAGCAGAAGAACCGTGTGGAAGTGGCAGAGTGTTGACATTTTTTTGTCGTATGCGAGAGAAGCCATGGGATTTGGAACAAGGTTTGCTGTTTTTCTTTTTTCATATTATTCTTGCCTTTTTGCTGCTGTAGAAAAAAATATATGTTTTGCTTTTCCTTTAAAAAAGTTGGATTTGTTCTTTCTTAATGGCATTAATAGTTGTATCTTATATGAATACAAATGATAATAGGATTTTTGTGGCAATATATCACAATCTCTATTATGAAATATGTGACTTTTCATTTCTGTTTTATTAATTTTTTAATTTTATTTTTGGTGTTCTTGTGCTCCAGTTCGTTGCTGTTGCTGCCCACCCTCCTGCACCATATTATCACAAATTAGGTTCTCCATTTACAGGCAGAGGCATTATTCAGATATGGTGTATGCTAAATGTCAGTGTTTACAAAAATATAAAACAACGGGCGCCAAATGAGGAGGCCTCATGCAAGAAATCAAAGAAACCAAGAGGAAGACCGAGAAAAGAAGCCAATAAATGAAGCTCTTGACGATGATGCTACAAAGTACAGGTCAACACAATTGAAGAAGCCAAGGGGAAGACCTAGAAAGAAACCAAGAGATGAATCCACTGAGAACTTGGATGGCAGTGACCAGTTTGTTCAACCACTTGCAGTTCAGCATCCAGAAGAGATTCATTTGAGCTGCAGACTATACATGAAATTTCTGGGAATATTCAAGAGGCTATTGTTCAACAACAAACTTCGACTAAAAGAGCATCTTCACCAAATTCATCCCTTACAACTTCTGTGTGGGATTAAAAAGTGAAAAGTAAAACAAGTGTAGAGAAATATAATGATGATAAAAGTTAACCGTTATTGACTCTAAATGAAGATGAAAGATCTCGTACTGCAAATCATCAAATATGTCACGTCTCTGAACAAGATCCTAGAGTGTGTACTAATGTTTCAAGCAATGGTCCACATAAGCTTGGCTTCTTGTTCGGTCCCGAAGGACTTGGCTCTTCCAAGAGTTGTGTTGTGCCTGGCTCATAATGGAAAAGTTGCATGAGATGTCAAATGGAAGCCATATAATGCAAATGATTGCAAATGCAGACATCAGATGGGATATCTTGCTGTCTTACTGGGAAATGGATCCGTTGAAGTGTAAAACATCTGCTTCATTTGTCTAAAATTTTTTATCCATTTTCATCAGATATCATTCCCTTTGATTAAATTTATTTCTTCTCTTGATGCCTTAGCATGTGATTTTTTCTTCCTGCTTATCACTGGAAAGATTTGAGCTTTATTGCGTATGTGAATGATCTGTAAGCCGGGTTGCTCTATGTGGGGACAAAGGGTTAGCTTATCCATGTTTATTGAGGTTAAAAAAATTGATGATATATTGAGGGACATAGGTCATTCTAGCCACTCAGTATTGAAATGATCTAGAGTTTAGTGTGATAGTTTGTATGACAAAGACAAATAAACTTGTGGAATGTTAGAGAAGTCATTACAACTGAGGCTTGTAATATTGCATGAAGCGCACAAATAACATGTATGCACACAAGAGAGAATAGAACTAAACGCAGGAAAATGGATAGGCTTTATTTTCAAACTATTATATTTGTTGTAAATATTGAACTACTAATATAAAATAACTTATCCACTGTTCTTTCTTTCATTGCTCTTGATTCATTGTGAAGCACATATGAGCCTTGACCTTTTATTGTACTTACTGTTTCCAACAGACTTGACATATACACATTTCCTTGATTTATGTCAATACTAAGCATCCTAAGCAATTACATTGCGGGGCGTTATCTGATGATCTCTCTTATTAACTGTAGTTGGGAGATTCCTCTTCTCAGTACAATGAAAGCTATTTATTTGTCTTCAACTAGGGAGAGCACGGATCCTTGCTTTGTCAAATTGGAGCCAGTACTCAGATGCTCAATGTTGAAAAGTGGTGGCATAAAGAGGTAATTTACATGCCTATTTTCCATCTTGTTTTGGTGCCTGATTTGTTATTTAATCAGAATCAAAGCAGACTCTTGGTTATACAAGCCAGATCTTACAAATTTTCATTTATTTGAGAGTCCCCTAGCTAGTTCCAGTGTTTGTTTACAATCTGTGAAACATAATGGAAGCATTTCGGAAGAAAATAGGTATAGAAGTATATCTCTTCTTTTGAAGAAAATAGCTATAGATATATGCCCTTTTTTGGAAAAAAATAGGTATAGAAATGTACTATTTTCCTATTCCTACTTTCATAGCTGCAGGCTTAAAAGTTTAAGTAGAAGATTGGAGTTTTCGGAGAAATAGTTAATTTTCTTGACGTAACGGGATTGGTACTGCATTTCATGACTCAGAACACTTGTCCATGGCATGCTAGTTGTAGGAACTAGCTACTGTATTCTTTCCAATGGGAGAAAGAAATCTATTTGAATTGAATAAAAAAGAGCCAATGGGGAACGGATAGGCTGCACTTCGTCCTTTGCTTCAGTTTCTAGATATTTTGGTCTGACTGGTCCAAACACACACGTTTACCCAATCCTGTGTTCTCTGCTAGTTTTGTAATCAGTAGGCTTTTCATTTCTATATGGTTTTGTATATTTTTCGAATGAATTCTTACTTAAGAAGGCTTTTCTAGTTGGTGATTTTGCATTTTCATATTTTTCTTAGATCATCACAGAGGTCTCAGATTCAAAGATTGAGCATAACTGAATAAAATATTTTAATAGGAATGTTGCTTTGCCAGATCTAGGTGCAAATTTCATGACTATCTAAATTTATAATCGTTTGCTGTACTTGCTTCTCTATATTGATTTATGTTATACAGCATCCCCTTGACGCTGGAGTGGTCAACTTCACCTCCACGTGATTACTTACCTGCAGGGTGCCATGATGGAACGGCAGTATATCTTCTTTCCTTTGGATTTGGGAACAAGGGCATCTGTTTTTTCATGAAGTCTATTCTCAGAAACAGATCCAAAAACTTAGGAGTATATTTTCATAGTAACATGTGCTGATTGATTTAATAGTGACATACATCATCCCATTTATTGCTCAGTTTGATGGATAGGTTTTTATCATTTTTAACTTACAGTGTCAGAACTCAAGAATTATCCCCTGCATGCGGGTTGCTTTGTGGAAATTTTCTGCTAGTAGTTCACATAAGGTATATAGAGTGTGTCTGTACTTTTGTTTCATATTAATCTTTTTTTCCCTTGTGTACTTCAAATTAATTTGTCTTCAATTTTTACTTGCTGTTCTGCAGATACAAGGCCTTTGCTATGCTTTACTGCTGATATACTTGCTATTAGAGCAGTTTCATGGGCCCCAAGTGAGAGGTTAGAGATACTAGAAGATTAATTTTTAGTTCTCTTATGATTTTCTTTTGCATAAAATGGTTGTATTTCTTCTTTTAATGATAAATAGCAATTTTGATCTTTACTTGGAGGAGGTTATTTCCAGTGTTCAGTAAAAATGTTTTTCTTCTATTCTAGTCACGGCCTGGTATTGCACGAGTTGGAGAGACTACCCAGGATGCTTGAAACGCCAAATATTTGTCTAGTATTCTATAGTTTGGTGTGATTTAATGAATTAAAAAAAACAATTAGATCTTTTATTATTTGAAGGATAAGGGTTAGGTTGAGTGGATTCTTGGCTTGCATTCAGTTAGGATTGGGCTTAATGACTTTTTCTTGTGTTCAGATGGCAAGTATCACTGCTATTTAGGATCTTTTCTCCCCGTTAGGAGATTTTCCGGTGATTCTTGGTGTGAAGAAGGTATTATGATGACAAATGCCTCTAGTTAAGAGTTTGAGTTTTGGATGAGTACAATGTGGGGTGCTCTACTCTAACTAAATCTTGTTCATTTATGCATTTTTGTAGTAAGGCTGGCTATTATTTATTTATTTATTTACCTAGGTGGAAATTGGGACCTCTTGTTTCTCTTAGACTGGTGTTTACATTGACTACATTTTCCATGCCTTCAATTCAAGTGTCACATACCATATCATAAAGGCTAGTTTGGAAAGTTTGGTAGTCTTGGTTTGCTTCAATATAGTAGGTGTGTTTGGATGGACACTAAGTGAAGCCCAAGGTGGTCGGG
>CP135576.1:6106114-6119467 GCA_032401905.1 Swietenia macrophylla
GGATAGGCACAAATGCAAACATAAATCACATCGAGGGAATCTAACACATGACCTCTTGGTCAAACTTGGCACTGATTCCAAATTAAGTCGTCGCATGACCTAAAAGCTTAGTTAACAGATAGGGGCCCAAACAATGGCATCGAAGTCTTTTCACTCATCCATTGGAGTGGAACCAAATTGATCTTTATGTTTTTACTAAATTAGTTTTTTAAACTATTTTATTCTAGTTTCCATATTACAGAAATTAATCCAAAGACCATTTAAAGTCAAATACTGTAAAATATGTTGCCTGTTTATCATCAAATTTATTTCCCAAAAAAGAAAAAGAAAAAATGTTCAATTGCTATCAAATTTGGTTATATTATTTCTGTGTTATACAACTACCCAACTTCTGAGGAATAAATTAATTCTTATACGCTCTCGATTGACAGCAAAACATAAGTTTATCTTTTCGGTCATGACAGTGAAGAGGGTGTAGTTGTCAATTATTTCAAAGGGGAACTGGATGTCGCACAAAATTTTATTTTAGTCTTTCATATAGAATGTGCATATTTCATCTGCTTAGCACTTGGTTGTTATAACGGTTTCGTTGATTATTAAGTTGAGGAAATGCTACATTTTGTGTTCATATTGATTAGAACATTGGAAGACAGTTTCTCTGCTTGTTTGTTTGGATTTTGGAAGATAGTTGGCAGTTGTATCAACTTTTTACTTGTATAAGCCACGGCAGTGTTATATTACATAGTCACTGAAAAATTTTGTGGTTAATGCAGTGACCCATTCTGTCCCTTGTGGTCTCCATCCAGCGCCAAGGTTCATATATGATCTGGATTGGTTTCGAGACCCAAGGTAACGTGATGCTTTATCTTACTGGCTAAAACACAAATGATGTTCTTAATGGTGGTTGTGCTTTTCCCTACCTTTGAAACAAATCTTTTTTACTTTTATAGATGTGTTATTTTATCTTGTGATGATGGAGCAATGAGAATATTCAGCTTGGTGAAGGCTGCGTATGATATCCCCACTACTGGAAAACCTTTTATTGGTACAAAACAACAGGGGCTGCACCTTATGGATTGTATCACGACTAACAGGTATCTCTCTCATGCAGTCAACTTTATTTGTTTTGGTTCTGAGTGCTTAATTATTTGTTTAACTGAAAAAGCATCTGAAAGTTAATAATACATTATGAATTATTTACTTGCGTCTTTCTTGTAAAATAAAAATTGATTTGGCCCCATCTTTTTTACAATTTTTCTATAGTCATTCAGTTGTTTTTATGAAACTTCACATCATACATCAGACAGAGATATCAGTTTATCTATATATTTTTGTTGCAAAATAATTTTTGAAAGGCTAACAGACATAATTCTTATCTGGCAATTAAAATGACATTTTATTTTAATCCTATTTTTTTAGTTGAACAGCTAAACTTTAATCCCCAGTTGATTTTCAATTTTAAATTTTGGGTATGGTTGCATACTGCAGTGCAGATGGTACCGTACTTCGTTTCCAAGTTAGATTAATTTCTATTTTTTCTTTATTTTGCAAGTAATTCTGCATTGAATGTTTTTATTGTATTAGCCTTTTCTTGATTGCCATTTGTGGAGGGAAAATATCAACTCTCAGTACTTTCTTCTGTGAATCTAGTTTCTGTTACCAGTTTGTACCAGGATGATATTCAAGCGTTGATTCCAAACAGATCTCAATGTTGAAATGTATGTTTGGAACCAACCATCAAATTAGATAGTTCTTATTACGTTTTTGTCTGTTGAGAAGCTCATTCAGTTTCCAGTTCTGCAGCCCTGTAAATTGTCCACAACTTTTTTATGACATCTAAAAATGAGGGGAAAATATCATAGATAAATATCCTTTCAAGTTGCTTAAAAGCTTTTAATTACCTAACCGATGATCTTGTTGTTTTGACAATATCTCACAACGAAAGTAGTTGAAAAAGATCATTCACAAAACCGTCCCCTAGATGAATTAGCAATTAGAGCAAACACTACTTTACTAGACACCCAGGTAACATTGAAGAAGCCATTCAATGATGGGGAAAGATCCATGCAGAGTTTTTTTAACTGAGTCAACTCTCGCTAAAAGTTCAAATGATAAAAAAGGAAATAAGGTTTTAAGTTCGGATGCTCAACCTTTGGGTGAGCTTTATAAATTTGGTTACTGCTTTCATTTAATCCAGCCATTAGAGTTCTCTAATTGCTCATTGTTATTTTTTAGCCCTATGTTATGGCAACAATTCAGTTGAGGAAACTGATGATGCTATTAAGCGCAAAAAAGAACCACAATTCAGTAGTAGCGGTAAGAAAAAGGCCGAGGGTAACCGAGAATTGGTGTGTGGATGAAGAGGCAATGAATTTACAGGGAAAGGATGATGAAAAAGGAGACCCAGAGAGCGGAGTTGACGTCCTTCCTTCGAAACTTGTAGGGATGCATCGAGTAAGAAGGAATATGAACAAAGGTAGTGAGAGATGGTTATGCTATGGAGGAGCTTCTGGAATTGTACGGTGTCAAGAAATTAGGCCATTTTATTGCTAACAGTTGATATATTTGTGATCATGTTTATAAGGCAGTCTTGGTATCAACATTGATCTCAAATTCATGTTTAATCCAATCACTAACAAAATTCAATGTAGCACATGTTGTAATTATTTATTAATGAAAATGTTAAATGTTAAATAGATATATTAATTCGATGTGATTTTCCATTGAATTTTATTAAAGCATGTTACGGGATTATCCTTTCAAGCTTATCAACAAATGCCTAAACTAAATGCATAGTTAAATGAAGGAAAGAAAGATGACCACTTTATGTAATAGGACTTGGTCAAATGATGTCCATTTTTATATTAATATCAATAAATGCGAAGTATTAAAAATGTATTGATATGACTAATTTAACAATTAGTATCAATCGGACTTTTTGAGCCTTTTATTCGGTCACGATAATTTTATTGATGTAAACAAAATACTCTTTTTTTATTTTTTATCTTTTTGACAAATACTAAATACTGAATATATATGAAAAATTGGGATATATATATATATATGTATCAATGAACATGTGGGTGTATTAATTGTGAACAAGTCTGGTGTTCTGATTCCTAACTTCATGTAAATTAATTAATTCACAGACTGGGATCCAAAATACAAGCCACCCAACTCTCACTCGTTAACAGACTACATGTTCTAATCCTCTTCTTCTCCACAATCGAACTTATTTTTCTGTCCCTCAGCTATTTTTCCGCACAGTCAACAAAACCTGTTACCATTCTTTCTTCTTCTATTTATATCTTAACTCCAAGCTTCCTCTTCTGAGACACAGAACGAAAGAAATAAAGAAAGAAAAAATCAATATGAGTATCCAAATTCTACTAGTGTTTGTCTTCAATCTTTTTCTAGCAGCAGCTACGCTAATTAATGGGTCGTCTGATCGCCAAGAAAGAAAGGTAATTTCATGCCAAGTTATGATGTAAGTAGCTATAATACAAGCATAGAGTACTCGTACAATACCTGGTCGACTTTATACCGAAAAACCTTTTTAACTTCTGATGTAAATTGTGTTGGAGGCTGCAAACGCATCGTATTTTTTCATGCAATATATTCGTTTATTTCATAGAATACTCCCAATCCCATATGCAATATACCATTCCAATGAATTCTTGCTATATTAATAAGCATGTAAATCTAAATCTTAGTTTCTTTGGGTATAATGCAAGTGCGGCATGCATGCATGCATGCACTTTTTTCTTTCTGCAGATATGCATAAGCAATCGCTGATTCTCTTCCACTTCGTTAACCTTATTTATTTGGTCAATGGTAATTAATAAACTAATTAATTACATGATTTTTTTATTGAACCATGCATGTATCTATCAGTCATACATAGTGTACATGGGAGACGTGCCCAAGGCCGGAGTTTCTGCTGTGGAGGAACATCAGGATCTGCTTACAAAAGCCATTGGAGAGTAACAATCATTAACTTTTGCCCGTAATCACTCTTTCACATACAATACTTTAATTTCCCAAACTATTTTTAACATTTTACCAAATTCTTCTCAGCTACCAATTAGCCAGAAATTCAAAACTACACAGCTATCGTAAGAGCTTCAATGGATTTGCCGCCAGACTATTGCCCCAAGAAGCAAAGAGATTATCAGGTATTTTGCCACAAAGTTGAAAATTATAAAAAAATGAAAACTGTTTGCAGCCCCTATAAACGTTGTGATTAATATGCTGCAGAGGAAGATAGTGTTGTATCTGTGTTTGAAAACACTCGGCGAAAACTTCACACAACAAGAACATGGGATTTTCTGGGAATGTCAGAAAAATTACAGCAAAAGAACTCTAAGGAACAGAGCAATATCATTGTGGGTTTGTTAGATACAGGTTTGTACACATACATGCATGCGATAATTCGGAGAATTTATTGTTTTCTTTCTTAAATAGACCGTATGTCATTAGTTCATATATTTTTTGAAAATTTTTGTAGGTATTTGGGTTGAGGCTCCAAGTTTCAGTGACAAAGGTTACGGTCCTCCTCCTGCTAAATGGAAAGGCAAATGTGTTAAGGGTGCCAACTTCACCGGCTGCAACAAGTATGACTCCTCTTTCACACTTTTTTTTTTTTTTGAATAATTAATTTAAAGGTATAAGTTGACAAAAACTTAGTAAAAAAACTGTAACGCATGCAGAAAAGTAGTAAAAAAATTTTCTAAATTGCAGAAGCTTTTAACATTGAACATTTTGATCATTTCTAACGTGGACATGCAGCAAAGTTATTGGTGCAAGATACTACAATCTTGACAACGCACTTGATCCTAGCACAGATCAGGCAAGTCCAGCCGATACCGACGGCCACGGCACTCACACTTCCTCTACTGCCGCTGGCGCATCAGTCAAGGGGGCAAGTTTATACGGCATAGCTGAAGGGATTGCGCGTGGTGGGGTGCCGTCAGCACGCATTGCCATGTACAAAGTATGCTGGAGCGGCGGTTGCACTGACATGGATATATTGGCGGCTTTCGACGACGCTATTGCCGATGGTGTCGACATGATATCGGTTTCCATTGGCGGGCCGTCCAATAGTTTTTTCGATGATCCGATTTCGATAGGATCGTTTCATGCGATGAAGAGCGGAATTTTGACGTCTTCGTCCGCGGGGAATGTGGGGCCTTACGAGAGCACGGTGGAGAATGTAGCGCCTTGGATTATGACAGTGGCAGCTAGCAGCGTTGACAGGAAATTTGTCACTGCAGTTAAGCTTGGCAATGGCATGAAAGCTCCTGTAAGTTCATCGAAATCCTCAACTTCTCGAATTTTATTTAGGGTATAAACAATGAATACTATCCACTAAAAAAAAAAAATTTATGTTTTATGGTAGTTATGTATTCTAGTATTTTTTTATATTTTTTAAAAATTATTAAAATACTTAAATTACATGTATAAAATTGTAAACACTTATTTTTTAATTTAAAACTCTTGTTTAGAGGTATTGATTATAGCTACATAAATACTAATTTAAAAAATATATATAAATAAGTATTTTAGCTTGCTTCTTTTTTTTTTTTTTTTTTTGTAATTCAACACTCTTAAACGGGCCCTAAGGTAGTTACTCCTTGTTAATTATCACAATCAAACTCGTATTTTAAATAAGGGCGGAGACATGTTTTTATCATTTTTTTATTAAATAATTATTGTTATTATTGTGCTTTTATTAAATTATGTAAATCGCAAATTGATTGAAGGGAATTTCAATTAATACGTTTTCACCAAGAAAAGAAATGTACCCTCTCACAAGTGGAGCCCACGCAGTCAATACTACAGCAGCCACCACCTATGGAAACGCCAGGTATAAAATGAAATGGAACACATATTACAAATTGGCAATTAATTTTAATTGTTAATTATTATAAATAAAAATTAAAATAATAATGGGTTGAGTGCAGTGCTTGTGATTATGGAACGCTAGGCATGAAGAAAGTGAAGGGGAAAATCGTGTACTGCCTGGGAAGCGGCAGCCAAGACTTTACGATCAAGCAATTAGGCGGAGCTGGAATAATTGCGGCTCTTGACGCACCAACCGACACTGCGTTCACCACTCTTATTGCTGGCTCTTACGTCGTTTCCGAAATTGGCAACAAGATCGATCGTTACATCAACTCTACCGAGTATGTCAATAGATACGATAAAATTTTGTTACTGAATGTCAAGCTGAAAGACTAATCGACGCACTGGTGAATGAATTTCTGGATGCATATAGGAATCCTCATGCTGTTATTCACAAGACGAGAGCTGTTCACGCCGCTGCTCCCTTCATAGCTTCTTTTTCGTCCAGAGGACCGCAATCTATTGCTCTTAATATTCTGAAACCTGATATTGCTGCACCGGGACTTGACATATTAGCTGCATATTCAAACCTTGTGTCGATAACAGGACAGCCAGGCGACAACCGAATAGCACCGTTCAATATACTTTCAGGCACATCCATGGCTTGCCCGCATGCTGCCGCCGCAGCCGCTTACGTCAAATCCTTCCACCCTGACTGGTCGCCCGCTGCAATCAAGTCTGCTCTCATGACCACAGGTAACTATGTAAAGTTGCAAGCATGCGTCATGCATTGGATCATATTCAGTCATATTCCTAACAGAATGTCATTTGCTTGCTTTAATTTAGCCACACCTATGAAAATCAAACCTGAAGATGCAGAGCTGGCTTCAGGATCAGGTGAAATTAATCCAAGAAAAGCAGTGCACCCAGGACTCATCTATGATATTTCCTTTAGTTCCTATGCAAGTTTCCTCTGCAAGGAAGGCTACAACAGCACAAGCATTGGTCTACTCATTGGTGGCAAGAAGAAATTCAGCTGCTCCAGCATTAAACCTGCACGGGGCACTGATGGTCTCAACTATCCTTCCATGCATATGCAGCTCAAGAATGAGTCCAACATCTCCGCCGTCTTTCAGAGGACCGTGACTAATGTAGAGCACGGAAAATTTGTGTACAAGGCAACTGTAAATCCACCCAAAGGTCTCACGATTAAAGTTGTCCCGAACGTTTTGGCATTTAGGAAATCGCATGAAAAGAAATCGTTCACTGTACAGGTGAAAGGTTCAATGGCAAAAGGAACTCGTATTCTGTCAACCGTACTTGAGTGGAGCGACTCCAAGCACATTGTTAAGAGTCCTATTCTTATCTATAAGCCATTACCTCGGAGTTTTTAAACGTGATCCTCAGAATTTTTGGTATAGTGTACAAACCAGATTGCTGCTCGCTGATCTTGATACTTTCTTGCAAGTCAAGATTTTATGAGTGCTTCAAAAGAGCTCGTTGTACGGTTTTACTACTATCAGGAATCCAATTTAGTTTTCTGTGATCTGCCATTCAATGTCGTTCCATATCTGGATAGATGGATTATCAGCAACCTAATCTAAGAACTACAACCGGTATCCAGGTTTCTTCTCAATGAAGTACATAACTTTAATTTCAAATTAGATTCAATATGTCGGAAAAGAACTGCCTTCAGTATGTTTCTGAGACAGTTTTAGCACAATCTAGGATGAAAATAAGGCCAAATACTCAACACTGAAGTGATACACAATGCCGGCTAACTAACCAGAGCACTGAACTTATATAAGAGACACCTATATTGGGATTTATATGACAAAGGATGGGCAAAAAATTATGCATGTTCGCAGAAAAAGATTCTAATCAAACTGGAAACTTGATTACCTCAAGCCCGAACTTACTGAACACATTTTCCTGCATATGGGCATAAAAGCTTTCATAAGGATAGAAAAGATCAGTTAGATATATGCCATATCTCAGTCAAAACCCACCATAAATGGCTCCATCAGTTTCTTAATACAAGTATCTTCCCACCAAATGCTCCACAATTCGAATATTAGTACACTTTTGGACATCATTCTAATCTGACTCAAAGCCTTGGCTGTATTAAGACACAAGTAGTAAAACAGGCCACCTAAATTTTTGGCCACGTTTAGACAACATAGGAAAATCTCCAACCTGCAACATTGTTTTAGATATGTGTGCAACATAGCAAATTTGGTTTTCTTTCCTTTCAAAAGCCGTTCTATGCTTCTTAATTAGTGTTCTTTTATGGCTTACACTCTAAGAACTCCTTGTCCCAGTCCACTCAAAATCAAGCTCAACAGTGCATACGACATTGACGCCCATGGAGGTTCTTCAGCTTGGTAAGTTCCTTCCTCCGCTTTCTTGCCTCAGCAGCAGCAGCTGCATCCACTAATTTCTTACCAGGATAATTGACTGGTTGTTTCTTCTCAGGTAAAGCACTCACAATAAGACTGGCATTCTTGGAAACATCCTCAGTATTATTGCAAGTGTAATCTGACTGGAATACATTCTCATGTTTAACAATAAATGTACCTCCAATAGAACAAAGTGGTGCAGGTGAAAGTATTGCTTCTCTCAAGTGATGTCCAGCATGCTGACTACCACCTCCGTCTGAAGAGGATTCAATTGGAATATAATTAAGGTCATTGGTAGTTCTGGTTTCTTCTAAATCAGAAGCTTCATTTTTTACTTTTACAGGCAACAAGAAATGATGGTTCTCCGCATCTGCAATAGTTTTTGAAGATGAAATGGCTTCATACCCATTATGCAAAGAGATTCCATCTTGTGTATTTTTTAGGCTGCCTGAGGGTTGAGCTTGGAGTCCCTCATTATCACTAAGAGGGAGGAACCAAGGGCATGGCATTAAATATAGAGGAGTTCTTGTTGCATTAATAGTCATGGGGTTTTCCTGCTCCTGAGAGGAAGCAAGCTTACCAGTAAATGGTGAAGATATATTTGATGGAAAAGTGATGGTTTTTTGTTGCCCATGTCGTGATTGGATCAGAAGTGAAGACTGAATAATGGGAGGCCAGCCCAGTGGTGAAAAGGGATGATGGTTGTAGAAGACCAATGGACAGTTTATAGAAGTGGAAGACATCTCACCATGAGCTGACTTACCATCTTGTTGAGTTTCACCAACCTCAGGTTTCATTGCTTTAGCCACCTGCAAAACAGGAGAGCATGTCATGCCAGTGACAACATATTTTTGGGCTAAAGAAACCCCATTAAGTCAAACATCACTACTTACATGCGCCTTCAAAAGCTTGTTTATGGTCTCCAAAGACTGGTATTCTTTAAAAGCCAACTCCTTTTCCTTCTCAATACAAATATCACCATATGTGAAATAAGTCAACGTTGCAATTCAAATATGAATTCAAGAACTCATACAACACAACCAGGTGCCTTTAAAAAGCAGTAATAAATTGGGGAAAGCTAAAACTGCCTACCTTCTTCAAACTTTCATTCTCCTGGGCTAGATCAGCAGCTTTTCTGGTTAACTCCTCACACAGAGCCTGAACCAAAAGCGGGAAGAACGTGCAAAACCAGAACCAGACATGAATTCCCACTTTGGTGATATCAAAGTCTATGGGCGTGAGATATATGTATAAACATAGAAATGCCGTAATCAAACTTACATGAATGTGTCCCTAGTGACCGAAAAGGCAAACACTAAAACCAGTTATTAGAAGTGCACCAAAAAGATATTATATTTGTATGCTTCATGTTCGGGCTTCAGGTTTTCTTCAAAATTTTACAAGCAGTTTTTATTTTTCCAACACAAAGATAAAAAATGAGAGTACTTCCATATTACAACTAGCATGTGTCAGAGTTGATCAGTGAAGAGGTCTGCAGTTATTGCCCTTAAAATGCCTCCACATTATGTAGATATTGACAAGGGCTGTTAAGCACGAATAAACCTTAAATTTTGATAAATCTACATTATCCAAAAACTACACTGCTAGAGTATAGAATTTAGTAAATTAACCAAAGTGAACCAGACACACTCAGGTGCATGTGTTAGGAGAGTTGATGCTATTTCCCAGATCTGAGGACATAGTGATAAAGATATTTTTCAATATACATCCAATCAGAGGACTTTTTCTCCAAAAAATGAAATACTGAAAGAATATATATATATATATATAAATTATGAGAGCTTGCTATATAGCTCAGTCCTTAGATTCTGCATGCAACTGTTTGGTAGCCACTCGTAGTACACTCTTTCTGGGAATATCCATTTAAATAAGGAGGAAGGTGGTGGCTGGAGCAATGTCATGAATCAAGGGATATGTTCAGTGAACCATTTAACATAAGAATACACCCTAACCTTTCATATTGCCGTGTATGCTTAAAATGGAAACTGATTAAACTACATTATGATTTTATTGTGTAAACAAGATATCTCAGAAGGTTAACATGGGAGCAACAAGATTGCTAAAAGAAATTCACAACCCAGGCCACATCGGCATGCCAATCTGAGCCTGAAATATTGAAAAATTAAGAACAGGCAGCTTACTTGTCTACGGCGTATTGTCTGCCTAGCTGATTCTCTGTTCGCGTATATTCTACGTATTCTTCGCTCTTCCTTTTCAGCCTGAGTGGTAAAGCTTCATTTACAAATAAAGAATATTAACAGAGCACAGTTTCTAAGGAGTTTAGAAGCTTTTATTACCTCAGTTAAGTTTTGTCTTGACCTGCCTCCGCCCATTGATATGTATCTCGTCATACACATAGAACTTGATTTAAGGGATTCAGCATCTTCCTCAGCTTTTACTGGTTTAATTACTACATCGCTACATGTTGTTTGATCCTGCTGCTGATCCACTACTGTTTGTTCCTGCTATAAACAAAAATATTGCTCAAGTCCTGCACAAAATAGTGTGACTTGGTGACAGGCTGCTATAAGGTTTCAAATTAGACATAATAGTTTGGCTAACGAAATTCTTATTTGGTTTCAAATTTGAAATACTAGTTTGGCTAACGAAATTCTTATTTGCTTCTGGATATAACTCTTGCATTCAACAGAAAAGACATAGGAAGGGAGAAATGATTTAGAGGAAATAGGAAACAGAGCTGAAAATTAAAATTTGTCTTAAACGAAGCACTCAAGACATAGTATAGCTGTGATGCTGTATCCCTCATTGTTTAGATGCAGTTTTAGCTTTAAATTTAGTAAGCATTTAATGTACCAAATGTTTCCCTCATGGCATGATTTATATTGACCTTCATTATGATGAAACAATGATACAGAACTAAGATTTTTGTATTTCCACATAAGCTTTTACCAATAATAAGAACACCACAGCACTTTAAGGGAAGTCTTTTGCCAACATAATGAAAAGGATATGACACAATCTTCATCAAAGAATATTGAACTGTAGACTATCTCACCAAGTCAGTAACAGAATCAACCATATATGTTAGTGATAACACATTGCACGCTCAATCATCCCTGCATATCTGGTGAACAGAATGAAATAACTAAGTTACACACACACACTCATGGCAAACGTGAATCAGCTGAACGTATAGTGATATACACATAAAATGGAAGCACTACCAACCAGTAACATCTCTTCCTTTCTAAGATCTCCTATGGTGCAGCATCGTCATAAACAATCACACAAATTGAGGAGTTTTTCTTCCATAAGTCCATCCTAAAATGTCAATGCATATTTTGAGGTTGTTGAATTCAATCTCACAGCAATAACTGACATTCAACTTCCCCATAGCCTCCTAATATCACTTGACAAGCATTTAAATAAAACTCACTGAATTAACAGAGTTTATGGATATAGTTACACTTCGTCCTAAAATTAGAAAAAACAATCACTGATCTTTTTAAGAACTTTATGCCTTAATTTGACTTACTACTTTAGGGCAAACAAAAATCAACCACTCAATTCGCTAATGCAAAAATTAATTAACAGATAACACCTAAATTTTGGAAATTTAGATAAACAAACTAAAACAAATAAATAAACATGTAAACAACTAACAAGGTCAGTATTTGAAAACTAACGTCAACAGGACCCGAACAGAGAGGCAACTGGTTAACCGGGTTCAAGTCTGACCCTGATTGACCAGGAGGTGACTCGGTCTTGACTCGCTTCCTGACTGGTTTCAACTTGCATCCCCAGTTGTTGGCGGTTTCGGTAGCTCCGCCGTGCTCTTTCATAGCTAAATGCGCCAAATCTGCCAACGCCTCCGCCGCCTCAAGCTCCATCTCCACCATACGATCCTCCGCGATTTCCGCCGCAGAACTTGGCAACGACCCCGACGAACTGGAAACCGAACAGCTCTCTAAATCCATAACACAAGCAGAGACAGAAAAAGAAAATAAAAACGAAAACGAAAACGAAAACGAAAAATTTTAAACTTTATCAATCGTTTGCTGCCTCAGGGAAAGGTTTAGTACTACTACTGGTTTGCTAGCTAGCACACAGAACTTGGTTGATTGCCACGTGTCTCGCCAACTCAATAGTAGACATCCATGCCAACTCACCCCAATGTATCTGTGATCGCCACGTACTGGGTTAAAGCCACGTAGACTGGATTTGGCACGTGATAGCGTCCCGCGTATAGGAAGTGGGGAGGGTTTCGGTTCGGGGAACATGGGTACGTCGCGAAGATGGTGAGCGCGTGGGGGTTTAGTATTATAGTGAGAACAGGTCACCATGCAATGCAATAAGGCGATAGAAAATTATGAATTGCTTAAAAGTAAATAAATTTAAAAAATAAATAAAGTGAAAATTATTTTTAAAATTTTGTTTATTTTTTATTAATTTATAACATTTTTATAATTTTTAATTTATTTATTTTTATTAATTTATAATTTTTTTTAATTTTATTAATTAAATAATATCATCGAATGATTACGGTGGCGAGGATTGGCAAACACGTGGGGATTTAATATTATTGGCTTTCTCAACATTTTAACAAGGTTTTGTAAGTGTTGGGGAAACGTGGAAGACGGAGGACNTTTCTCAACATTTAACAAGGTTTTGTAAGTGTTGGGGAAACGTGGAAGACGGAGGACCAGAAGACAAGTGAATTCTGCTGTCCTTCACTGCGCTTGTCTTCGGGCTAGTGTTTCCTTCAATCTCTTTGCTTGGGGATACGTAATTTGTTCCATCTAAATGTAGGATAAGGTAATTAAATATCAAAATTAATTATAATTAAAAAAATATATAAATGAAAATTTAGTTTTAGAGTATATAACAATTAACTGTTTATATAATATATTTAGTTCATTGATTTTTTTAATTTTATCATAAATATTAACTAATAAACTTTTAAAAAATTTTCTAAAAATATTTTAAAAAATAATTTTATTTATAAATTCACTAATACTCAATTTTTATAAAACGAATTTAGTAGACCTCTTAACGGGTTTAGGATGAATTTAAAAAAATTAAAACCTATAATAAATTTAAAATAAATGCAAGTACGGATAAATATTTA
>CP135576.1:6154213-6192116 GCA_032401905.1 Swietenia macrophylla
GGGGACGGCAACTGGCCAGCCAAAAACTTCAATACTTTCTTCAAATAATTTTCCGAGGGCCATGTTGGTAGTTTGCGTAGTAGTTCAAATTTATTATTGTGAGGTTGCTTTTTCAAAATTTGATGAATGAATTTCACTTTGCTTTAGTGCCAAGACAAACACCAACCATCTCTTTCTAGGAGGTGGGCATATTCTATGAAAATGATTGTTCCGCTGTTTGATTTATTATTCATGGGTCCCTTTCAAAACTTTCTCTTTCGGTGAAGCTGGAGACATTTATTTGTTCATTCAATTATTCGTTTATGTATAGCTAACTACTTTTTTTTTTTTTTTTATTAAGGGTGAATTTTTGTATGAATTGAAAAGGTTTTGCGGTAAGATATTGTTCTTAGTAAATAAACAATGATATTGTCATATTTAGCATGAAGAATATAATGACAATAGAAAAGAAATGGGGAGTTAAATAAAATAAAAAAGAAAATTAAGTTTATTTTTATAAAATTTAAAATATTTGATAATGACAAAATATTATCATATTAATTTATACGAATAAATATATATATACAATATTACTGTAAAAAAAAAAGCATTGATCAAAATAAAAATTAATAATAAAGTGTATTTTTATTTTTATTAAAAATTATGAATAAATTATAATATATATATTTCTACAAAAACGATTTAATAAATAGAATTATTAAAGATGTGTTGCCCACAACTCTTTAGAATAGACATTGTTAGTGATTATGCAAATTTATTCCAACTATAATAATTTCTTAAGTCATTATTTTAATGTTTGGTCGATCGGTTTTATTTAATTATGTATTTTAATTAATTGATGGAATCAATTTTAGTAGTCAAATAATTAGAGATCAAATCTTAACTACATTAAAATAACACAAAATTGTTATAATATAAGGGAATATTGTCCATCCCACTAAAAGAAAAAGAAATAGGAAGCATTGGCACGAGGAAAAAATGGGAGGGATGTCATAGGATCCGAGACTATCAAATTTATATAAAATTTAAATTAAAATATTATTTAAACAAAGGTAGTGTGACACCGACCAACCATGCCCACAACTAATTTCACTTTTCGAAGCTACTCCTACGTCGTCGTTTTGGTGGTTTATTGAATGTCCTTCAATTTCCAAGGCCAATGCAAATTGACTGATCGCTGGTTCTGTAATGTTTGAAGGAATGCTCATTGTTTGTTGTTCTCTTTCAAAAAGTAGTATTATTCAAAATAATTAAAAAATTCATCTTTTTTTATTACTTTAAAATTAAATAAATAAAATTTTGACAAATATGCTCGTCTATAAAATAATATACATTTATATTAGTATTCATTATATATTTCGATACAAAAAGATCGGTACAAATTTATGTACTATACAATTCTTTTATTTTTTTATTATTTATTGTAATTTTAAATCTACCATTCCGATTATCAACTATTCTTAATTCATTATAAATAAAATAAAAATATTTAAAATTACAATGAAAAGTTATAAAAGAAAAAAAAAGAAACAAAATTATTGGAGATTATAATCAAGAATTATCAAAGTTTTTAAAAAATGTACCATGCATATAATTGTCTTATAATATCGTGGCAGGGCTAAACTAATGATACAATTAGTAATGCCATACATTTTTTTTTTTTACTTTCTTCAACTCTTTTGTTACAAAACACATATATATAATTTATATTTGTCAGTATCTCAAAAAGCATGATGATGAAGTTACGATGGCAAGGTAAATTTGAATTTCAAAAAGGATATGATTCGCTGCAAATTTCAAAAAGGTAAATTTGCATGAAAAAAAGATGTGGCTATTGGCAGTGGCAGGAAGAAGAAGAAGAAGCAGCAGCCAAGGACAAGAAAATGTGTGTTTGGCAGCTGTAACACCACATTTCCAGATCCTGCCTGAATGCATACTGCTTTTCAGTTATCACTGGCAATTTTCTTTTTTTAAGTTTTCTACCTTCAATTATTGAAACGGTGAAGTAACTGCATAATTAACAGTGGTTAATTTTTAATCCCCCATTGGGCTCCCAAAGTAGTTAAAAAAAATAAAATTGTTAAATAAAACATAATTATTTTTTGCAACTAAACCTTTGTGACGTTCACTAATTTAATTTAATTTTTTTAAAATAATATAAAAAATTTAGAATTTAATTTTGACTCACAAAATAAATACTCCTAATGCATTAAATTATAAAATTATATATAATGGTTGACGTTTATGATTGAAACGAGATTAATTAATCATGTGATGATAGAATTAATAGTAAAAATTTAAATAAAGGATGGTTATTATAATAATAATCTTATGATAGGGACAACGAGTATAATAAATATTCGTCCGAAGAATTTGTTATATGTTATGGTATACCTAAATCTTAATATTTATGATGAAATAATACAATTAACTATGATTTTCATCAATATTAACTTACTTTATATTCGATAATTATTTGATATAAAATATAAATAAAAATTTATTAATAATTTAGTGGCTATGTTTTACTTTTAAATATATTTTTAATATATATATATATATTTTAAAATTTAGTAGGATTTTTTTAACATAATTATTTGATAAAATTAAGTTATTTAATTTAATTTTTTATAATTATAATCATTAATTAAAAAATAAATACAGTCATCACCTTATTCAATTATACCTTTTTTTTTTCCCCATCAATCAATCAATTAATGAACACAGAAAAGATATTTAAGTAGTCCATTACTATGACTTACTGTTCAATCTGCAACATTAAATTCCATTCATTCGTCGTCCAAATTTGCTGCTGCTTTACTTTATATGAAATGATCTACTTTCATTGATTGATGGTCATGATCATAATTAAAAAATAATTGACAAAGCTAATCCCTTTAATTCTCGAGAGTGATTGAAGGCAAAACAAAAGAAATTACAATGTTCAATACAATTATTATTTTATTTTCTCTTTTTATAAATTGAATTAATAATATTTTTATTCAATTTAAAAATATTTCTTGTCGTTTTCTTGATATTAATTACTCTCTCACGGTTAATTATTATTTTATTAGTTTAATTTTCCTGATGGGAAACAAACAAAGACTGTCGACACGGCGGGTGTCCGCACCCACTTTCGTGGGACCAACGAAACAATATACGGTGGGGTCCTTTGTCCTCAAAATTATCAGAGCCAGAATGCGAAAAAGAGAAACAAACAGTTTAATACTCGCTTTTAATCTTCTCTCGCTGAAGTTCCTAGGGTTTTTCAATTGTGAATCTGATTCATTCACTTTCCTCATTTCGCGAAATCCTTCCCCACAAACGACATCGCATTTGTGGTACCGTTTCTTTCTCCGATTTCAGTCCTCTCCCCTCTCTGCTTGTTCACTCGCATTTAGATGCATGTTCGTGTATTTTGTTGCACGCATTTGTTTTTGTGTATGTATTTCTTTGATGGATTTTAGATCTTCCTTTACTTTTGTCTTCTGTAATGGATAACAGTAGCTACTATTGTGATTTCTTTTTGGGAACTTTTAAGTTTCCGATTACATTCAGCTGGGGATTTTTTATTTATATATATATTTTTAAAATTTTATACAACCTCTTTAGATATATCAATTTCTTTTTTAATCGGTTAATGGTGATATAGGTTTTAACTGGAAAAAATGGATTAAAGTTAGCTTTGTGTTGCACCATTTTGCAAAAAATGTAGCAAAAATAAAAATTGCTTTTTCCGTTTGTGCTAATATTGTGCTGCGGCGAGGATATTCTGCTAGAAAATCAGAACGTTATACTTGCTGAGATAACTTCTAATCTAGTATTTTCTTGTGTGATAACTTTATTACAGCTTAATTAGATGATTTTGGTTATTTTTGTGGGGTTGCTTGCAGTTATACACGAGTTTTCGAATGTAAGATGCCTGAATATTTTAGAGCTCGAGATATTATAGGGATGTATAAATGGGTGATTAGTGGTACTAATTGCAGATTTGCTTGAACTTCTAGAAGTGATGGTCAATTTTGTCTGCTAATTAAACTTTAACCTCATGTCTACTATTTGAAAGCATTATACTGTTTAGCGGATTGCTTGCGCCTCGGGCAAACAGATGCAGTTCCCGTGGAGGACAGTGATAAATAAACTTATTGTAATTTTCTTTTATTAGTTTTTTCTTTGGTTTGGCTGACTCTTAAAACTTTATGATCATATCAATGACAGATGTTATATTTTTGGTGTGCCTGAACAGAGTTGATGGACAAAAGGAGCTAGAGAATCTGCATGATTAGAGAATGTCCAGAGGACGTGTGCTATGAACTCTAGATCCCTGAAATTTCTTGACATGGAATTTCCAAGAAATGGATTAGTGTAAACTTCTGAGGATATATTCTACCTTCTCATTTTGTACCAAGTCCAAGTGAAATCAGCAGGGTGCTAGTAACCTAAATAATGGGTTTATTTCCTGGTACCTGTGAAATTGTGGAAGCAGGAGAAGAGGTGAATTCAGTTCAGCATTCTCAAAGGATGTACCAGCCAAAGTCTGGACCAATTTTGGTTGACAATGATCGGAAGCCTCTTGTGCTGAAATCGGCATACAAGGAATCTCTAGAAGATGATCTTAATCAGCTTTTTGAGGCTATCAGTCTTAAAACTTCGTCCAAAGGTTGGGATCTTTCTCATGAAGTAGGCACAAGTGCAAGTCCGTTAAGAAAAAATGCTTTAAAAAAGCCAATGAGTGTGCCCCATTCACCACGGATGGGGACTTCGGAGCCTGTCTCTTTGAAGCAGGCATTAAGAGAACTTTGCATCACAAAAGCATCAGAAATGGCCGCTATGAAACGACAATCAAAGTCGACTAGTTCTCCAGGGGTGTCAGAAGCTGTTAGGATAAAAAATTGGTACAATGCAAAGGTAGTTGAAGCTGCCAGTGGATCTGGCCTTCTAGATGGAGATAAGGGGAGCATGGTTGAAATATCTCTGCTGGCAGAAGAATGCCAGACAACTTCTTCTGTGCAGAAGATGCCTGAGTCAGTTCAAGTGCCAAAGATAAAATTTTCAAATCAAAGTGCGCATTCTTCGTCTAGGTTGGCTGTAATGCATAATGCTATTGGGACCAGCCAAAGTGCTCATTCTTCTCCTCAATTTGCTCTTCATAAAATGCAAAATGCTATAGGGACCAGCCAAAGTGCTCATTCTTCTCCTCTATTTGTGGTTCCAAAAATGCACAATTCTATACGGACAAATCAAAGTGCTCATTCTTTGCCTTGCTTTGCTGCTCGGACAATGCAAAATGCTACAGGGTGCAACCAAGGTGCCCATTCTTCATCTCAGCTAACTGTTCCAACAACAAAAAATAGTACTGGGAACAACCAAAGTGCTCATTCTTCTCCTCGTTTTGCTGTTCCAAAACAAAATGGTCCTCAGACCACAATGATGCAAAATGAGATTGTTTCTGCATCAAAGAATGTGGGAACTCATTCGGTAAAACTGGAGCTGGCACCAAAAGAGGAGCATGTACCTGCACATCCATCTTCTTCTAAAACTGTTGATGTGTCAGAAATAGAGAAAAATGTCCCTGTGCCAACCAAATTAGCAAGCAAAAGATCACCAGTGAAGTCAGGGCGGAAAGGCAGGTTGCATGTTGTACCTTTTTCAAGCTCAATCAATGGCAGCAGGGTAACCAAGCTGACAAGAAATAGTTCACGTGTAGCCAAACCGGTTCTCAGGAAGAAGAGTTCTGTCAAGAGGAAAACACAACAGGATTCAACTTCAGCTCACTGCTCGTCTAATACATACAGTGAAGTTAAAAGCGCCTTGGAGCCAAGTACAACTAAATTGATTTGCCAGAGATGTCATTGTGCTTTGAAAAATGCAAGTAATCTACCTGATCAAGATTCTTCAATCTCCAACTTGACTAGTGTTAGTGCTGAAGTTGATTTTACTACCGTTAGTACCCCTGCAAGTGAGCCAGAATTCATTTCAAATGACTGTAACAGCAGCCAGGTCGTTGTTGGAAAAGCAATAAACAATCCAAAATCAAGAGAAAAGGGGGAATTTTCCCAAAGTTCAAAGAGTAGCCTTGGTGATTATAGCAGTAGTACAAGCAACAGTGATGACAGCAATTTAAGCGGGTCTAGCTGTGGCAACAGGCCTCACATGTCAACAGATGTGAGGTGGGAAGCTATTCGTCATGTTAGGATGCAGTATGGGGCCTTAGGGTTGAGACATTTCAATCTTTTGCAGAAGCTTGGTTGCGGAGATATAGGGACTGTATATCTTGCGGAGCTAATTGGTACAAACTGCCGATTTGCTATAAAGGTAATGGATAATGAATTTTTGGCTAGAAGGAAGAAGATGCCAAGGGCCCAAACAGAAAGAGAGATCCTGAGAATGCTTGATCATCCTTTTCTCCCTACATTATATGCCCAATTCACATCGGATAATTTATCATGTCTAGTTATGGAGTATTGTCCTGGTGGAGACCTGCATGTCCTTAGGCAGAGGCAGCTTGGCAGATGTTTTTCGGAACCAGCAGCAAGGTATTCTTTGATGAAAGTGGTTAACTCACATTACTATTTGCATTTAAAATTTTGATCCCTTACAGACATCATAACAACATCAAGCACATTACAAATGACAAATGAAGACCATGAGTAACAGTAAAAATAACCTAATTTTTTTTTCTGCCTACATAGTCCCACCCAAACACAACGAACTTAATATTCTTGAATTTATTATGCATAGATATATATATGGTTTACACATATCATGGCCGTTAATGCATTTTGAGACTTAAGCACAATAGGATCCTTCTGCACCCTATTGCTAGCTTTAGTGGTTACTATCATGTGATGTGACATCATAAACTAAGTCAAGGTTCGCACTTCACACCCTTTGATTAATTCTACAGTGCAAAAGGTAAGGATTAATCAATGCCTTCTAAGTTCATACGAATGGCTACATTTTCTGTTTACATCCTCTGTTTGCAGCAATTAGTAATACTCTTCATAATCTTTGTGCAAGCTAGTGACTGCTTATTGGGTCAGAACACTACCATTGCTTGCAACCACCTTCTTCTATTGTATCTGATGGCCAAACACACCACAACTATGATCCACTTGAAACCACTTTCTTCTTCCCAAGCACTTTCCATTTCCTACTACTTCTATCATCACCAGTCTTCAGTTTGGCTATCACTGTCTATAACTTTTAGAAATAAGCCTTTTCCTGTTGTTCCAAAAATCTGTTTTCAGCTTAAAAGAGGTGATGTCATCTGATTGAGAAAAAGGACAAAGAAACAAAGTGCCTGATTTTTTTTCCTCGTTCTAGGGGTAACTGGAGCCGTATGGAAATACTCAGCTACGATTTTGTAACCAATTTTATTGTCTGGGATATTTTCTGGCAGACTCTGTTTTTCTTTTTTATGACCAATCTTATTATTAACAAATTTGGTTTCTTTTTTATAATAACAAAAAAGTAAAAAAAAAAAAAATGCAGCCATATGGTTTTATAGATCCAGTCTCATTGGTGCACTTTATCACTTTTGATTGTATTTGATATAATCTTCTTCCTTGTTCCTAAATAACAATAATTGATGTTCATAAACCCATTGTGTTGATCTTGAGGTGCACTCAATACTTTGTTTCCATTATTATGTTGGAAGCTGACGCTGACGCGAAGAAAGTTGGTTATGTTATTGGATTTCCAATCAAAATCTTCTTGGTTTTGGTTATTCATCTTCCACCATTAAATGAGCAATAAATTGGTTTGCAGGTTCTATGTTGCTGAAGTCCTCCTTGCGCTGGAGTACTTGCACATGCTTGGAGTCATATACAGGGATTTAAAACCAGAAAACATTCTTGTTCGAGAAGATGGCCACATTATGCTTACAGATTTTGACCTGTCACTCAGATGTTCTGTTAGTCCAACTCTCCTGAAATCCTCTTCATCAAATATGGATCCTGCAAGAGTGTCTGGTCCCTGCACAGAATCTAGCTGCATTCAGCCTTTCTGCATTGAACCCAACTGTCGAGTTCCATGCTTTAGTCCCAGGTTTTTACCTGCAGCTACGAAAACAAGGAAGCCGAAAGCTGACCCTGCAGCCCAGATAAGATCATTGCCACAGCTTGTAGCTGAGCCTACTGATGCACGATCCAATTCATTTGTTGGGACCCATGAATACTTGGCACCTGAAATCATCAAAGGAGAGGGTCATGGAGCTGCAGTTGATTGGTGGACATTTGGTATCTTCCTTTTTGAGCTTCTATATGGAAGAACACCGTTTAAAGGTTCTGGTAATGAAGAAACATTGGCCAATGTGGTATTGCAAAGCCTCAAGTTTCCAGATAGCCCTATTGTTAGCTTTCAAGCTCGAGATCTCATCAGAGGGCTACTGGTAAAAGAGCCTGAGAATCGACTGGGGTCCGAGAAAGGCGCCGCTGAGATCAAGCAGCATCCGTTCTTTGAGGGCTTGAATTGGGCACTTATACGATGTGCCATACCACCAGAACTACCGGAGTTCAATGATTATGGAATTCCAGATGCGGTTCCTCAAAAGGGCAAGTATTTGGAGTGTAAAGCTACAGGAGAGCAACTGGAGTTTGAGTTGTTTTAGCGTAAGACTTGTACAATTAAGAATCAGGGATTTTGTTGTAACTGTATGTAGCTTTTGTAGTGTAAATCTGATTAAGAATGTAGTAAAGAGCTCTCTTACCAGATTTTGCCATTTCAGACACCAAAACTCTTCTTTTACCGGCAATCTCACACTCGTATATATTTCCCTTTTCCGGCATTCTCATTTTGTCTATTATTTTCATTACGTTACTAATGGCCTGTTTGGTTGATGTGATTGAACTGGACTATTTTAACTATTTGCATAAAATGATAACTCTCATATGTTTGGCAACAAAACTTAAATGTACTGGACTCCATTCCATTTGCAAATTAATGCGGATGAGAGCGTGCGGGGCGCTTTTTTCTTTTTTTTTTTTGGGTTTAAATAATAATAATAATAATAATAATAATCAGTAATATAATATTAAAATAAATTATTTTATTATTTATTATAAAATATAATAGATTATTATACAATATTTTATAAAATAAAATAAAATAATATAAATATATAATATAATATAATATATTTATATATTATATATATTATCAAATAATATACTTCAATACATGTTATTTTAAATATAGTATAAATTTTTATTTTATTTAATTTAATTTATTCTAATCCACTCTAATTCAATCTAATATATTTAAAATAATAGAGATTGATACATAAGCACCCTATTCCACTTGTAGGTTGTGTAGTAGAATAAATATCCATCATATTTTTAATTTCTAGGTCATACAAAGTCCTTATGTTTTATAAAATTTAATATAATTCATAAATTTTGTAAATTAAAAAAAAAATCGTAAATCGGCGCGCTTTCGATTGAAAAAAAACAAAGGTAAAAAAAATCAGTCGTTTAAACTAAAATTCCAACTATTTATTCTTTCTCAACCTTTCCTGCACTTTCTTATAAACCAAATACACCTCCGTAAAGCCTTCTCCAGTCAGTTTTATGTTCTAGTTCATGGCCTCCAGCTCCTGCTCAGGCGATGACTTCGTCATTCTCTCATGCACAAACCTTAATATGATCGAACCAGATATTGCGAAAGATAGAGAAATTCAAATTTCAACCAATGATATCCAAAGCTGGGATTTGGATACTATTCTCCGTCACCGATTTGTCAAAGTTCACGCTTGTCGTGATAGGTCGGTGACCTTTCATTCTCATTCTTCTTGGAGAATTGATAATTGTAGTGTTATTACTATTTCCTTGTGGTTTCAAATTTCGATAATCAACAAATTCTGAATCTTTTTTTTACAGGCTCATTGAACAGTCTTCGTATTTTCTTGGCCTTCTAGGTGGAAGCTTCAGGTCAAATTTTGAGTTTTCTGCTTAAATAAGTAAAAGTTGGCTCCTAGGTTTATGTTAATTGTAATACAAGAGAATTAATGATACATACTATCTACGACGTGAGATTGAATACTAATTGAATGTATGCTTCTTCTTCTTCTTCTTATTATTTTTGAGTAATTTTCTTTTTTTTAGTTGCCACAACACACGCACACAAACACATAAAAACTAAATAAAAAAAAGAATACTAAGTTATGAACTGAATAGGTTCAAGTTATGATTTTTTTTTTAAAATTTTTCAGTTTATTGATATCTGATTTGGATGCTCTCATGCAATTAATCTGAAGGTCAGGTTGGCTTTTGTGGTATTAGTTTAGTTTATAGTTGGGGATGATGCTTCGTTTAAACTTATTTGCTGTCATTGAGTCACTGATGTTGAATCTTTAGTCGGTAAACTTTTAAACTGTGTGTGATTCTGGTTGATAACTGCTTTGTAATTGGGTATAACTATTGCAGTGAATCCAGCTCAGATAGTATTTCGGTCCAGTGGAACTTGGAAACATTTATTAGCATTTTAAAGTGTATATATGGCTGGCCATTGGATATTACCTCTAACAATTTCCTCACCCTTTTTGAGGTAAACAATATTTAACTTTTTTTTGGCTTTTTCATTTTATATATCAGTGTCCCTTAGAATGCAATTTTTTTTTTTTTTTACATCACTGCTATAATTTCCAATTAGTTTCTCCAATTTTGACAAACATTTTTGTTTACAGCCTTTTAAAGTTTTTGTTACATTTCTAGGGTGCGCTTTATTATGGAGTAGAGATGCTTATCTTGAAATGTAGAACTTGGCTTTCTGAGGTATCTTTGTCCAAGGGCCCTGAGGCACAACAAATACAATTGGAAGATTTGATTCATATGTGGAACTTTGGTGTAGACCATGGTAAGAAGTACCTGATTTTTAGAAACTGTTAGAATCTATTTAGAAAAAGAATAATTATGCTACTCATAGTATGATGTTTGATGTTTATGTATTAGTATTTGCTATAATAGAGAAATTGATAATATGTTGCAGCAAATGATTTTGTTCCGGAATTATGTGCTAAATATCTTGCACAAAATTTTGTAAGTATTGTGGCTTTCATTTATCTTTTGAGCAAGCATGATGCACAGTCAGCTTTTCCACACTTTCCACTTTCATTTATCCTCCATGGAGGCTTATGGACTGTGCTTTTCTCTTGGCAGATGTGGACCATGTCTCATAAGCATTTTGTAAATATTCCATACAATTTGCTGTTAGATAGCGTAAAGCATCCCTATTTGACAGTGGAAAGGTTGGTCAACAATCGCTTGAATAGCTGGATTAAGTTTTGATGATATATATATATATATATATATTTTGGAATTCTGATGTTCTAGAGATCTTTCACAGTGAGATGCATCTTTCTGATGCACTTTTAATTTGGATCGATGCTAACACAGAACAGGTAGATTGCTCAAGCAGAATAGAAGATGATTTGACTGCAATTTTGAAAGAGGTGCATATTGATTTTTTTTTTTCGTTCAGATTGAACACCTAAAATTAAAATTCAACAGGGGAGGTGGCCTTTTGTTTTATTTTCTCTTTTTTTTTCTTTTTTGTTTTTTGATCTCTTGGGCCGGGGGGGGGGGGGGGGATGCATATTTTTGAGATTACAACGCTAAAGAATGCTCTGTTCAACTTATCTCATTTTGAATCTTTTCCTTATTGGTTATATTTAGGTTCTCTGAATGTTAGTTAAATGAGAGACATAAAGACTATTGCCACATTCGTTAGTGGACAATGGAATGAAAACTTGGAAATGGGATGCAAAATAGATTGATCTAATGGTTACTATCTTTTCTCTTGTTGGATCTTAACTGCTGTTTTACTTTAACCAATTTTTATCTTTATTTTAGGCTCTCTTGTTGGATCCAAGAGGGCAACCAATCTTCTGTCCAGTTTGTTGAACTGACACCTTGATATGATGTGGCAACTGACTTTACTGTGGTCTTTAGTAATGGGCTTCAAAGCAACAATTAAACTCTTATCAGTTCCTATGAAGGGATATCATAGGGCCAAGAAGTTATTTTCAAAACAAAAAAGTAAATAAATAAAGGAATAATAAATGTGATTGAAAATACATGCCAAAACCAGTAAATGGATGGAAATAATATCTTTTAACATACTATATGATCAGAAGTTTACTACATGTGGTAACATGTTAATCAATCTCACTCTTGCATGATAGATGGATATGAGATTTTGCTACTGCCCTATTATTCTTCATGATCAAGTTAAAATAATGAAGAAAATTAATTTGATATGTTGAATAAGTGGGCTTACATAAGTTAATAAATCATGGTGAGAAAACAATCAAGTGGCTCTAGCTATGTAAAAAACCATCTTCTAGTGGAAAAGAAACTCATTAAAAATAGTTTAGGCAAAAAAGATGGTGAAAGTAGGATTATACATGTGTCTTTTTAAGTTGGAATTATTTGTTAAATCTTTCGATTGATTACAATTTTGATAAATGGAATCATTCATTGCTACAGATTCGAAAAAGCATTCTGCCACTGTGGTTTGCTGCAGGTACCTGAATTTTTAGATGTTCTTCTTACAACACCTTAAGACTGATTTTTATTCTTTTTCATCTGATCTTTTGATGGTGTTACTTGAATTGGCTTATATTTCAGGGAAAAGAAGGTCATCCTATTTTTCTAAGCTTGCTGACGAGAGTGTTAACTCAATTTTAAGGCTAGTGAAAATTCCACCGTCAAGTATAATAAATGTCTTGGATGATGTAGAGTTCAAAAGTCTCAGGATTCGGTTGACAGAATATTCAGAGGTATTCAGTTCTCTGTTGTTGAGATGTCTTGAACCCATGTCATGATTTTTGCTTTCATGTTGAGGGTTGATAAGATCAGGGTTTAGAGCAGATTACGTACAGGGGCTGTATAGCTGTTGAATCTTGGGATTTGTTCCTATCGGGATAGCATGATTGTGCATGCTTGAAATTATCCACTTGAACTCTATTCTGGTTGAGGTTGTTTTCTCATATTCTAGGTTAATGTTAACTGTATCAAATATTGTTGAGGCGCGTTTTTAACAAAATTTTATCAGGTTGCTTTTAGTTGTTATCAATGTTAACTAACCATTACTTGTGGTGCCTTTTTAATTTGTTTTCTTTAATTTCATTTGTATGCTCTTGGGAATGTTGCAAAAGGGATTTTTGTGGTGCTCAAATTGGAGGGGGAAGTTTTGTTCTTAGTTCCTTTGTGCTTTGTTTTATTTAAAGATTTTTATTAAATTTCCGGAGAAACGTGACCAATTTTATATTTCTGAAGTAATGAAAGTCCTCAGGGAGAGAGCTCTAAGGTAGAACATATACTTGATCAAATTCTTGAAGAGGTGAAAGACTGCGAGTTAGTTTTCTAATAGCTGTAAGTCATGTCTGTGGGTGGATATGGATAGTGAAGTTGACCTGCCATAGTTTTTGGTTGTACTGCTCAGGTTTCATCCCTTTCACATATTTTTCTTGATTTATGTTAATCTTTTTGCCTGTGCAGAAGGTGAATCTTTCCTGCTGTCCTCAGATGACATCAGCAATACTGATCCTATCAGTGCTTGATTCTTCATATTGTTTGGACCAAACATCAAGGAAGATCCTTGAACGTGTCGAAAAAGATCAATGCAGAATCCCACCGGCTTTGCTGCCAACATTGTCTTTTGAATCAGTACATGAGGTTAATATTTCCAAATGTCCTGGCCTACATCTTGGATATGCCATTGACTGCTTCTCCAAGTCATTTCCATCATTAAGAACAATAAAAGCAACTTACCTAGTGAACTTCAAGACAACCGCTCTCCGTTCCTTGGTGCAGAAGTGCCCTTTGCTCTGTGAAGTTGACTTGACTGTTGATCTTAGTCCGGTTATCCCAACAAAAGTAACTGTTGTATCCTCAAATCCTTCTCTAATGACACCGGTATCAAACAAAATTATTTTTGGCGACAGTTCTTTTTATGAGAGAACATTTTATCATTCAGGAAGATCACTGTCTAATATGAGAAAACTCACCTTCGAGGGCCGAAGTGACGTATATGGTGAGATATTTGTATCCGTGTTTGATTGTAGCATTTTCCATTCATCAAATAAAAGATATAGTTTTTCTGTCAGAATATTTTATCATATTCATGTCCTGGAGGCATTAGCATGAATATTTGTTGATGTTGATATGATAAAGTTTAAGAATAATTCTAGACATACAAACTAATTACACAGACTCATTCATACAAATTGACATGGCAAATTGGATGAGTAACATGAAAAAAGTTAATGCAATAAATAACAGTGATGACATGACATAAATATTACCTTTTTGCTTCTATTCACCAATTTTATTATGCCAAATTTATGTGGGTTGTATTACTCACTAGTTTACCGGCAAGAATGTCTTAACTAGTCAATTGTGTACTATCTTGAAAGTTTGCTTATGAATATATCTCATTCAGTGTAAAGAATATATTTTGTTCACGACCAGTTAATCTATGGCATGGGATCAGCAGTGTTGCAATGGTGCACTGAATTGTTAACTTGTACAGCTGGGGATAAGTGGATTTGAATATTATCAATATGTGAGTGATTTTGGCGAGTAATATTATATCAAGAACACTACTTTGATTGGGATACTGTAACTAGCCACTTGTACTACCTTTGATATTCTTCTAGGAAATTTCAGATTAGTGCACGTCAACACATATTGCATTTACATGACTACCTCTTTTTGTGTTCTCCATGTGCACGGATCAGTTGTCGCCTCATTGACCGCCCAACTAACTCTTTTTTCTTTTCAATGTTTATGTCAGATTCAGATCTGGAGTTTATCTCAAGACACTGTGTATCTTTAGTTTACCTAAACATTAAAGGGTGTATTTCAGTAACTGATGTCGGCATATCAAATCTATTACATAGATGTATTAAACTGCTCTCTATTATAGTTTGTGATACTTATTTTGGAATGAATTCAATTCGAGCTCTGTGCTTGGATATTCCTGATGGTAATTCTTCCGCTTCATGTGGAAAGAGACATTTTGACTCACTGGCATCTAATCTTCAGACACTACATATGGGTTGCTGCAATGGTGAGTATTATTTCTCATTTTCACTTTCTCTGATCAGACAAATCTGTTGAGATGCAACTTTGAAATTTGAATGGTTTTCAGAGATTTTCTATGATGTGAAAACCTTAAGCCGCTGGAAAAAAGTAGATTGAACTATTTTTTACATCCTTTAAAGTATTTTCTGTGATAGTCAAGACATCTGATATTTTTGTTCTTTTGAATATTAATGGTCAAAGGAAATGAATAGTCATTTTCATAATAAAAAGGAAAAAACTTTAGTCATTTTGAGAGAGCTTTATGTTGACTGCTTGGCGTTGGCATCTTGCGCCCTCTCTCTTTCCTTTGCTATGATTGGGGTGCATTTTGTGTGAGAAACAGATTGTCACGTTCTAATAACTTTGACTCCTAATCTAGTTCTCCTTTTTGTACCCTTGTGTTGACTTTGATGTGAAAAGAAGTCTAATCAATTATGTTTAAAGGTATATGGTTTTGGTTACAGAAAAATGGGTTTGCAATCTTCTTGTGATCAAGTTTTCTAGGGCCTATTTATGTTGTTATGTCTTTTGTGTATCCTTTGTTGGCTTTGTCTATATTTGGGTTTTTAATTGCTTTACAACTTTGTTAGAGAAGAAAAACCTAAAAGCTCTAATACACCTTCATGGAAAAGCCACTGTTAACTAATCCTAGGAGGAAGTCCACCTTCCCAGATTTAACTCTATAATTTCTGTAACCCAAATTTGCATGTGGATCAGCAACCTACTCTCTAAAATTATGTTGCTGTACCTCATCAAACTTCCAATCAAATTTAATTTACTCGAGTATAGCTTCTACATAAGATGGGCTATGATTTCCTTCCTCGAAGCCTTGGCTCATGTTTTCTTTGGCCTCTTCCTTCCTTTATGGAGTCTATAACATGAAAGAAACTACTGTGTGAAAGATGTGATTGATAATGATTGAGTTTATTTTTTCTTCTCTCTTGTTATTTTGTTCAAAAAATTGATTGAAAATTTCAGACACTTGTATGGTGTACTCAGATCACTATATATATGATCAATCAAATATTTTCCAGGCGTTGATGAAACATTACTACTTGAGGTCATGACTCAAGCAAGAATGCTGAAGAGTCTTTGCATAAGGGGCACTCAACTAGTGGATGATGCTCTTTACAATTTCTCAGGTTCTTCCTTGGAGATGCTTGATGTTTCAAATACTATGGTTAGTTATCAAATTTATGGGACCTGGTGCCTTGACCTGAGAGAATTAATGAATGTACCTTTTGCATTCTGCATATCAATTGTGGGAAAAATTACTTGGTCATTAATATTCAAGTATCAACTAGCTCGAAATTGAAAATATAAGAAATGTGCTTAAAAAAAAGGTCAATAAAATCTTTATTTATGACGGACTTGGAACAAAATACTTTATCCATTGCCTTTCTCCTGAAACAGGAAAATCTACTTAATGGATGATTCTAATTATCATGCAATATTCTCTTTGACAAGTAGTACTCTTACCATTTAGAAGAAGCATCTTACTTTTTGGTCATATTCATTTGTTTGATTCATAGGTGTTAAGGATTAGAATATCAATTTCTCTTATAGTTCCTCTAATTTACTAAATTAATCTTTTCTGTGACTATACATTGTTAATGTATTTTTCCCTTTAGCCAAAAATGCGTTTTTATTATTTACTCATCTATTTAATTAGTTCATGAGTGCATGGCATTCGATAAGATGATTTCCAAAATTTCGGTGGATTTGACTGTGGGGCATAGAAATACTTGATGTAAGACACAACTAAATAAATGGAAAAACGGCATAAATTGGATTTTTCTTGCTGTTGCAGCACATAGAGATGCTACAATGAAATGAAATTTCATTTGTGAAATTGCAGGTATCCGGAGCTGCTTTAGCTCATATTATCCATGGAAATACTGGTTTGAAGTATTTAAATGCAAGAGGATGTAAAAATTTGTTTCAACAGGAAAGTAACACTAGAGGGATTGATTTTTCTTCCTTGTATCCATGTGAAGAGCTATTTACTGAGTTAGCCAAGACATGCAAATTAGAAGAAATTGCACTGGGATGGGGGTTTTCTCACCTCTCTCTGGAAACTCTGAAACCTGCAATCGCATCACTACGCACAATAACCATGGGTTTGGGTGGATCATTAGGGGAAGAAGCGCTAAGACTGCTGCCCACAACTTGTCCTATGCTAGAGTCAGTTGATCTTCATTTTCAGGTATTACTTGCTAAAAGATTTGAGATTATTTGTGGGTGATTTCATGCTCATTGCTTATGCATGCAATCCAGTATCATGAAAGTTAAAATTTACACCATTCCCCCCTTTTTGGACAACTATTTTAATGATTGAAGTATGCAATTAATATGCTCACCTGAAGCTCTTTACGACCGTGAATTTCTCTGCAAAAAGTGTAGGGCTGGATTCATGGGAAAGGGGGAAAGATGGTTCAGCAGTTGTCGTTTGCCTAGATTTTTTAGTTGGAACTATTCAGCTCTAGTATTTTCAGAGGTTTCTGTTTTGGCAACATTTTGATAATTTTGTTTTAAGGCGTGCAAGTTCTGGAAATACTTTGTTTGAGGGTTTGACAGAAAAGTAGTTTAGTTTGAGAGTTTAATGTTTTATTTGGAATCAGTCTGGTTCTGGATTTTATGAGTTTTGTATTTTGACTAAGTCAAATAAACTTGGTTTTCAATCATCATGATAATTTGATGTGTTATCTTGTCTGAAGCTAATGAACTGCTTTAGTTTTGGATGCAATAATTTTTGCAAAGTGATGTGATGTATGAGTCTTCGGTATAACACAAAACACCATGCCCCACCCCAACCCTTCTTTTGCGGTATATATTTTCTCTCTGCTATCCTATTGTCCTCATCTATGCTTTTTTATTTTTTTTTTAAAACCAATCTTCATCTATTTGAGTTGCAGTTACTTGTCCTAAAACCTAAAGTTTAGGTCTACGCAACAATTGATTATTGCATAAGGTACTTGTGGGATTGAGGAGTTGTGACTTTTAATCTGCAGCTGCTATGGGATGATACATGTAAGAAGGTGGCAAGCGGTAAACATTAGTGTCAAGTAAAAGTGAGTGTTCACTGAAAACTATAGCTGCTGTGCTTTTCAAGTTAAGTGGAAGCACAACAATCCCAAACATGTAGTTTTTACGGTTGGGTGATGAACTAGGTTCCTGTTTCATGCTGCCTCTGATTGACCATTTTATGATAAGCTGATAATTCTCTCTTGAATGAAAGAATGTGGTGTGCGGAGATATGAGGCTTGTTATTTAAAAACTCTTTCTAGTACCTTTGTGATGCTAAAAAAATAGTCAACCTTTCTGATTCTCCTGGGAAATTCTTTTGTGATTGTGTCTCTCCAATGATTGAGACCAATGTAAGGTGTTGATGATGATTTTTGTTGTTTCAAGATGCCTCTTGTAATTCCTCTGATTTTTTAGGGAGATGATACATATATGTTGGAGTACAAATGCTTCAGAAAACAAATTTTAGACTGTTGAGATATTTTATTGGTGAGATGGGTCAAGTGTGACATCCCAAAGACATTCTTTGCATTTCAAGAAAGTTGTACACTGCTCTTATTGATTTTACAAATATCTTGTGCTTGAGTTCAATGATTTCTATTCTTTACAGGTTATATCTGATTCTATCATGATAAGCATTATGGCATCCTTGAGGAGATTGCACAATTTGGCTTTGTGTTACTGTCTTGGTGATTTATCCATATCAAGCTTCAATTTACCTCTGCCAAATCTGAGGAAATTGAAGCTTGAAAGGGTAACTCCTTGGATGACCAATAACGATTTGGTTATTCTGACACTGAACTGTGCAAACTTGGTTGAGCTTTCACTGCTAGGATGCCCTCTTCTTAATTCAGGTCTGCAATGATCATTTCTGAAGCATAGCATCTAACTTGCCTATATTGATTGTGTGTGAATGTTCTCTCTCTCTCTCTCTCTCTCTCTCTCTCTCTCTCTCTCTCTCTGTTTTGTTTTTCTGGCTGAACTTTTTACTTTGAAGAGCAATGAGCAGCTTATAAAACCATTTTATTGATGATTACCTACTGTTTCTGCATGTTGTCAATGGTTTCTTATTTATGTTTATCTGTGAGTTGGTCTCTCGGAGAAAGTTGGAAAAACTGTTGATTGTCAAAATTAATGAAAAGTAATTGCTTTGTTTTATCTTCTTTACAGATTCTCAACTGATCATCTCACAGGGGTGGCCTGGCTTGATTTCATTACATTTAGAGGTTTGCCATTATCAGCTCTTTAGGCTTAGAACCAATTTGTTTTTGATCTTCGTTTTTTTTTTATGGGAATTATTCTAAGCATGAATAAGGTTTTGATATATAACATCAGTTATTGCAATAGGAATTCTGTGCTTAACACCACAGGGAGACATAAAATTGAAATGATCAAGTGACTCGTGAATTTTGAAATAAATATTAAGCAGTTCTATGCCCTGAGTAAGCCCTGCATTAAGGTCTTTCATGTTTTAGCCAATTACCAATATGGTCGCTTTGTTCCTTCAGTTTAAATTTTTTACACAAGTAATATAATTAGTGCATGATCATTTAACCAGCCATGTTATTTGCTTTCAATTTTTGTTTTGTTACTACTCTTAAAAGGCTTACTAAATGTTTTTTGGTTCTTTGCCTTCTAGTGCTGATATATGTTTTCATCTGTAACATTTCTGTCGTCAGGAGTGTGGAGATACAACTGCACATGGAGTTACTTCTCTTTTAAACTGCATGGCTATTGAAAATCTCTTACTACGTCATAATGTGAGCCTTCTATTACTGTTTTTGCTCTTGAATTTTACATGCCTTCTATGAGAGCAGAGGCTACTTCTAGACAATTCCTTGTGAGGATTCGTCACCTAGCATATAGGTGGCATTATAAAAATGATGAATACTAATCACGCTATGATGTTTAATTATTTGGAGTTGTGTTAATTGTTGTCCATGTGTCTTTTGAGAGAAAATTTAAAGCTGAATATTTGATGCTTATATTAGTTTGGATTATAATCTCTCATTTAGAAGTTTTGACATCTGAACATGCAGGGCACTGGGATACAGAGAAACTTCATTCTGGATGCTGCTTCAAAGGTATTTTTGTATGCACAATATAAATTGCTTTCTCATGCTTTGCCGTTGTTTTTGTTTTCTTCTTTTTGGGTGAAATCAAGCTGTAACAACCTATGTAAAATTTTCTGGCTAACAATGAACCAGATGCCGATGTTGCGACAAGTATCATTGGATTCGTGTGATGCTAGTGATGGAGACTTTGAAATTCCAGATGTAAGTAACAATAGGTCTATTTCCTTTTTTTATTTTTCTTGTTATCCGAGTCTACTGGCGGAAGTTAGACATTGTGCAATTTTTTCTTTTTTCACCTGTTATCAGTTTAGTCTATTTGAAGAAGTTTATGCATATAATTACCAGATTCATCGTGTGATTGGTCCGCTATACTCCTGCTCCAAAGATATACTGATCTTCAGAAAGATAGTTCTTCTTTTGAAATTAATATCATCACTTGGAGACTTTCAAAATGTTCAGGTTGACAACATCCACTTTGAATGCATATAGAGCGAAAATATTTCTGCGTTATCTCCATGCTTATCGATAGTCTTTCTCTCTGCATTGTCTTCTTTTCCAGACACTGCACCTAGAGATTATATCCTGACACTGTGAATGCATTTAAGTATGCTGACAGGTACTTCTTAAGCACTGTGAAGATAGCGAGATGTAAGTTGAAAAGATGCACTTTAAACCATAATTATTCAGGGACTCGTAGACAGCCAGTGCACAAGGAGTCATTGGTGCTTGTTTGGAACAGCAAATATCTCATTAGAAGCGTTGTGGAAGAAAGACTGTAGCATAAACAATGGAGAAATAAATAAGTTAATTTTGCACTTCTGACAGTGGGATGCAGCTTCAATCGGATAATTGTACAAGGGTCTTATCAGGTGATTTATGATACAGAAGCCACTACACGTAAACTCTATAAAATTAGAAAAATGTTGTTTTCTGAAGAAAGAAATGAACCGACAATCAGAGCTCCCTAAGCAACTGCCAAAGTGAAGCTAGGGGAATAGCAACTGAGGTGATCTTGTCGTATCATCAGTCCTTACAGGTAAGTGTATATGCGAATTCTCTTGCTTCTTAATAAACCTCTCCCTTGGTAGAAATCCTTCATGCAGAAACTACGGTTAATTAATTAACGCAAGTAATTTTTCTGTGCACTACATCCTAAACTTGTTGCAGGTGTTGGTTGGTTAGAGGAAAATGTAGTCTTAATATGTTGTTTTCTGAAATCATTCATACCAAAAAGTAAATTTGCAAAAATACTTTTATTTATTTATTTATTTTTTGCTTCTAAATTGAATTTGAGTGATTTTACATTCTGCCTTGGATTGAAAATCAAAATTATGTGTCAAAAACTATAAAAATTAGAGTGGTTTCAGTCGTGGCTTTTTTTAGTCTTCATTGAAGGGAAATTGGGTTTACTTTGTTTCTTCCTACAAAAAATTGAATACTAGTTTATCATTTGCTCTATCAAGCTATTTAAAACTTGCAAGTGGAAATCTTCTTAAAACAGTATTTTTTAAAAAAAAAATAAAAATTTAATACAATTTTCTTTTTATTTTTTAAAATATATTTAATTATTTAATATATAATTATTATAAATAAAATTATGAATAATGTATGAATGAAAGAATAATTAATAAATATTAACCGTTAAAAAAGTGAGTATTTATTTTATTTTTAAAATTAAATAAATATACAAGAATCATAAATATACGTAAAGATAAGTGATGTGGATCAGCAAAAATTGATTTGATTGGTAGCAGTTATAAATATAGTTTTAGATTGTATTGCAGCTAGTAGGGTTTTATTTTTTTCCTTTTTTCCTTCTAAATTAGCAAACGAATAAGAATTTATTATGCTTAAAAATATCCTTCAATTATTACCATTTAGATTGAAACGGATCACCTGCTAGCTAGCTAATTAAGTGGTTAAAGTCTGCTTGTCATAACTCTTCAAATAGAGCTTAGAATAAATACTTTACAAGTAAAATTTTTATAAATAAAAATTTTGATAAAAAATTATAAATTATTAATTGTCATAAATTGGTTAAATAAAAATTCAGTAATTACTTTAACAAATTAGATTTTTAAAGTTAAATTTTCTAATCAAAAATTGGTAAAAATAAAATAAAATTTTTAAAATAAGGTAAAAGTATTTTAGACAATTTAATGTTTAAAAAAATTACAAAAATTTGCTTTTAAAAACTAAAAATTTGGGCTCCTACCGTGTAATAAAAAAAAAAATCATTTTTTTATCCTTCAAGAGTTTGTCTTCAAAGACAATCCAATGAACACAAAAAATAAAAAAAAAAATTACTTCTAGGACTAAAATTTTTTTTTAACTAATAAAAAAAATAAATCAAATAGACGTTTAGTCATATTTGTCCTTGCATGTTCAAGATGAGTTGAATTTCACCGTGTATATATGTGTAGGGGTAGATTTTCTCCTAACTTTGATGAACTCAGGTTTCTGAATGATAACTAATTTAGCAAATAAAAAAATATAAAACAATTTTTTTTAATTTTTTGAGGATTTAGTCTTTTACAAAGGCAAATTATTGGCGTATCCAAAAATCATAGATATTTTAAATATGGGCTTAGTGCATGGGAGTATTCTTGTTAAACAAATAGGGAGCAGCCCTTGTCTTATATAAAACCATACAAGCCCATGTCGTGCTTTGTACATTGCACCAAAAGTTCTTATATTGTAAGTCAAGGTCCATGACTTCGTTAAAAATAGACATTAAAAGCCCAATGGCTAGAAATGATTTTGACTTCCAAAATTTTCAAAACAAATGTTTTAGTAAAACTACTCCATCCTTGAGTGGGAAACCCTTTTCATGTGTTAGGAACTAATATTCTTTTAACATTTATTTAGATCGTGTAATTATTTAAATGAAGAAGAAAAGCTTGTTCCTTTTTGTTTCCTAATAATTGGAATTCTAGGACATTATCTGTTTATTTATTTGACTCAACTTTGAATTAAATTTTTTTTTGTTTCGCACTAAGAATTAAAAATTTTGTTTTGATTGAATAAAAATAAAATATTCTCAAAATTTTTCGTGGATGTGACATGTTGTTTTTTTGATTCATTCCTTTTAGGATTGGTCGTGGATTACAATCCCTCCCTAAGATCTAGATGACTTCTTTGCTTCATAGAATGTTACTTGAAAGTCAAGTACTCTCCTGTGAAGCATGGAAGGAGTTATTTGTCAAAAATTAATTTTAAAAAATAATTTTATTTTTAAATATAATTTCAAGTATATTTTATGATGAAATATATAGATCCAACCATAAAAAATTATTGAATTTTAACTTTAATTAAGAAAAATATCATTAAAATTTAAATAATTTTTTTGTTACTTTTCTACTCTATATTTTTTATACTTAAAATATAACTTTTTTGTTATAAATTTTAGCAAATTATATACATATATATATAATTAATCTTGTGATTTAACAAGCATGAAAAACTAGTTGAAATACAGTGATAATAGGGATAACCAACCTTGTGATTTGGCAAGTATATATATATACATATCTTTATTGTTACTAGAAGAAAAAAATTAAAAATGATTGAACTCTAGAATAAAAAAGACTGTGTATCTTTTTATTGATTAATGACATTAATCATAGTAATTGCTATGTATCGATTGCTATTTAAATAAAATAATACTAACAATTTTGCATTATTTAAGTAGAAACTTAAATTTGATATAATCTTTTGATTTAAATTTAAATTGCAGACACAAATGTTCTTATTATTCAAACTCTCTCCAATTCTTAAATCACAGTGAAGATCTATGATTTTATCACTTTAAGATTTTTGAATTTGCTTATTACTCTTCAATTCTGTCAAGTTGTGAGACATTGCTAATATTTTTTCGCAAATTGTGTTGGGTTAAAAGACAATTTTGTCCAAAAATTATTGAGAATTGATTTGGACATTGGTTTGGGTTCACAACTTATTTACTAGTAAGTAGAAATATGTCAAGTGATAAGTTGACTAAGGGCAACTCGTTCTCACACATAGAACATGTGAAAGTCATTGGCAATAATTTTTTTATTTTATTTTTATGAATATATGTTACTTATTGTAGTAGTGTAAATTATTGTTATTGCAAATGGCGTGTACATGAATTTTTTAGAGTTTCACATATTGAATATGTTGTATCTAAGCCAACAATAATTCCAAAAACTTCTTCTAAAAGTGTGATCAATTCACGAAGAAAATGATCATATTTGCATTGAATTTTGAAATTTTCTATCATTGTAGATATAAAAATTTTTCATAGCTGTGTTTAGAGTTGGTTTTGGTAGGAGTTGAATATTTTTGTTTATATTTGTGCTTGTATCTGTGTTTGGAGTTGGAGTGATATATTTGATAAGAGTTGAATGTTCTGTGATAAGATGTTTAACTAGTTCTTTACTTTTTACTAAGACAGATGCTTCTTTACTGCCACAAAAGATAATCAGTTGGAGTGAGTTTAAGAGAAAAAAAATTCTAATGTATATAAAAAAAAGGACTTCATAAAAAAAAATGGTTAAGTGCACACAACCAAATTTCTCATATAACAAGAAAAAAATTGAAAAAGGAGAGAACTCTACAATGAAAAAGATTGTATATCTTTTTATTGATTGATAACTAATGGTTAGAAAATCTACTACGCATTGATTATTATTTAAATAAAGTAACCTTCACAACTTTGTATTATTTTTTATTGAAAAACTTAAATTTGATCTAATCTTTTGGTTTGTATTTGATTTGCTAACACAAGTCTTCTTATCATCTAAACTCTCTCTAATTTTTGAATCATTGTGAAGATTAACAACCTTATCACTTCAAAGATTTTGAGTCATTTTATCACTCTTTAATTATGCCAAGCTATGAGACATTACTAACATTATCTTTTCATTTAATAAGTATAACAGAGAGTTGTGATTTAGGTTATCTTGTAATTTTGTAGTTACATTTCCTAAATTTGAGGAAGAAAATTAGGTTATTTTGTAATTTTGTTGTTACATTTGTTAAGCTTGATAAAGGAAATCTAAGATAGTTTTCCCTTTTTTTTTAAGTAAGTAAACAATTTAAGTAAATGTGAAATTTTATTAGATTTTAATATGTAAAATTGAATGATTTAATTAGTTTTTGTTCTTGATATTCAAATATAAACGTATGAAATTAGTGATTTAATTTATTATATTTTTATTGATGAAAAAATTATATAGGAGACAATAAATGAAGTATAAAAAAGTATGTTTAAAATTGTTATTAAATAAACGTATTTAAACATTTGATTATTGATAATTTGATATAATTTCTTTATGAACTAAAAGAGATTTTTAATCTCAAAAACTTGTTTTTACATTTTTTTTTCTTTTGCATCATTTGATTGTCACAGAAAAAGATTTTTGAAGAATTAAAAAACATATATATGTTCCATCGACAAAAATCTAAAATTTTGTAAGTGGAGCTTTTGAGCATTTTTTTTGAAAAAGTTTATGGCATCAAAAATAAATTAACATTATTTTGTTAATTCTACCATACTCTTAGTAAAAAAATAAAACTATATTCAAATGATATTTACATTATTATAACCTCAACCACCATTAATCACCATCTTTACATGTTACACTTCACTTGATTTCATCTTTCATTTGTATGTATTATATCTTATAAATTTTTTTTAATTTTTTGTGGGTAATTAATTTTTTTTGCTTGTTTAGTTTATGACTTCATTCTTGTCTAAATTTTCTCATGGGTAATTAGTTTTCTTTAATCAATAGCAACACTATTCTTTTTTTTATAGTCAAACACCAACAAATCTACCAAAAACAAAGATTGAATGCAATATAAATTAAAAAAAAATTATCAAACTTAATGAAAACATTTGTATGTGGTTTGGTAAGTTGCCTATATTCACGAGACCTATGCTTTCTTAGAAGTTTTATAGACTACATATAAAAGAAGAGATTTAAAGCTTTTCATCAAGCACAAAAGTACCCAAATTTATCAATTATGGCTCAAGATAGTGATTGGAAAAGATGGCATCGGAACCAACTTATATATTATGGCACTATTGAAAAAAAAAAAAAACAAAATAACAACATTAACCAAGTAAAAAAATTAACCAACTACTGTACGATGTAATTTAAAAGTTTAAGTTCACCCATATTAATTTCTAAGAACACCTTTAGCAACCTCTTTCTTGTTCATAGAAACCCCTTAAAAAACTAACCCTGATTGTTGCTATTTTTCCTCTTTAATAATTGCTAAACAAAAAAAAAAAACATTGAATTTAGCAGCTGGCAATACCTTGGTCAACATATCAGATAAGTTACCATCTATATAAATCTTTTTCAGCTTTATAAAGCGCTTTGTAATTTCATATTTGAAGAAATAGTCTCACATCTATATTCTTAGTTCTTTCATGGAAAGCTTGATTTTTAATTGGATATAATATGCTCCAGTTATCACAATGCACTTACACAACTTCCTATTCTAACCATGATTCACTGACAATTCTTGTTAATCATGAAATTTCTTTTGTAGCTTTGGTTATAATAATGAATTCAACTTCTATGGAGGACAAAATCATAATTGATTGTATGTTTGCTTTCTAACTGACCAAGCACTTATTTTAGGTAAACAAATAGGCTATAGCCAATATTTTTTTTTTATCCAAATCATTTGTAAAATTTGAATCAACATACCTTGTTATTTGTCTTCTTTTACCTTATTTATCTCTTTTCACTTACAAATTTGTCGTATACTAGACCAAAACTAATTGTGCCTTTGAGTTACCTTAAGATCCAATATGCCTTTCCTAGATTTGCTATAAACTTGCTAACCATATTAACAATAAATGATATATCAGGTCTAGTGCATATCATTGTATACATTAGACACCTTACAGTTTAAGCATAAAGAACTTAACCATTTTTTATTTCTCTTTTTTTAGATTTTGGGCATTGAGAAACATATAGCTTGAAATGGAAAGCTAGAAGACCTTGAAGAGGTTTTACCTTTGACATTCTGAACTTATAAAGTACCTTTCTTACATAATTTTCTTATGACTACATCAATATATTTGCTTGCTTATTTCTTTTGATTTCTACTCCCAAAATCTTACTTGCACAACCAAGTTCATTCATCTTAAATTCATTGTTTAATAGCAACTTCAATCTATTAATTTTTTGCCATTTTTTAATATACTCTAAGTATGTTATCTGCATGTAACAAAAGATCTATGACTTTACCTTAATTCAATTACTGATAGTAAATGCAACTGTTATATCTATTTCTCTGAACTCTATGACATGTTATAAATTAATGAAACTTCCTATATCATTGTTTAGGAGACTTTTTCAAGCCATATGAAAAAAATTTCTCAATAAACACACATGATTTTCTTTATTTGAGAACACACGACCTTCAGGTTATTGCATTAATGTGTTTTTTAAATTCACCATGCAAGAATACAGTTTTCACATTTGTTTAGTCAAGTTCTAAGTCAAGTACAACCACCATCATTATCAAAATCCTTAAAAAATTATGATTAACAACTAGAGAGAATATCTCATTAAAAGCAACCCTTTTTCTCTATGTAAAACCTCTTATTACCAACATGGCTTTGTATCTTATAACTTTCCTAATTAAATTTTCCTCTTTTTTATTAAAGATCCATTTATAGTTGACGACTTTTTTATCCTTAAATGTTAGAATCAAAATCCATATATGATTCTTCATTAAAGAATCCATCACTTTTTGCATAGCTTGCTACCATTATATTTTATCTTTGTATTCTAAAGGTTTTATACAGGTTCTAGTTCATCATCCACTATAGTATCAGCAGTTGTCAAAGTAAATAAAAATATATTTGCATATGCAAACTTATTTGAGGGTTTGATGTTCCTTCTTTGTTCATCCCTTGCCAAATTATAATCTTACAAATTTTTTAGTTGTTGTTGTAATTGAAAAGTTGTGCTAGATCTTCTCTTTCTACTTGTCTACTTAATCCATTCAGATTTATCTAATGCTTTACCTTAACTTATATTAATTCCTTTTTCTTATCTAGTGTTTCATCCATATGCTGTAACCTTTCTGGCTTTATTCAGGCTAATTCATTGTATACAATATTCCTGAAAATGATATACCTAATTAGTTTTCCATCTAGTAACCAAATCTTACAATTTTTCACATTTTTTAGATATCCTACAAAGACTTCTTTAAATGCTCTAGGTTTTAATTTTTCGTCTTTCACATGAATATAAGTTAGATACCCAAGAACTTTCAAATTTTAATACTTTGTTGGACTTCTTTTCTACATTTCTTTAGGTGTTTTTGAATTAATTACAAATGATGGACTCTTACTTACCAAATAATGAGCTATTGAAATAGTTTTTGCTTAAAAGCTCTAGAGAAGCTTTGAATTCAATAACATGCATATCACATTATCAATTATTATTCTATTCATTCTCAAAGCTAAACCATTTTGCTGAGGTATATGCATAACTATCTTATGCCTAATAATTCCATTTATTTTGTAGAAGTCATCAAAAGTAGCATTGCATAACTCCAAGCCATTATATATTGTTTGAGTTTTAATAAGAACTTTCTATTCTTTACACTTATCAAAAGTTTAATCTTTTGATTTCAAAATACAAAACCATACCTTTCTTCAATAGTCATCTATTAAAGAAAGAAAATACCTACCTTGATTGAGCGATGGAATCTCAACAAGTCCATAGAGATTATAATGTATATAGTTAAGTGTATCTTTTAAGATATACACAGCCTTGGTGAATTTATCTTTGCAAGCTTTGCCAAATATGCAATTTTCATATAGGTTTAAAGCACTAATCTTGACTTCACTTAGCAATACTTGTATACTGAGTTTCGTTATCCCCTTTTCACTCATATAGTTAAGTGTGACGGAATCCCACATTGGATAAGAATGGACTATTCTTGAGGTTTATAAGGGTGGGTTCTGTACACTCTAATGGATATGTCTTTTGGGGAGGAGGTAATGGTCCAGCCCATGACAAGTGGTATCAGAGCCAAACCATTCCATTTTTAATGTCTCAGCCAAGCTGCCACGTATAACCAATGCGTCCATGAAAGATCCATAAGTCTTCAGGTAGAGCAGGGCGGGTATGCAGGAAGTCTCACTGTGACGAGGACATCACATAATTGAGTGGGAGAGAATGTGACGGAATCTCACATTGGATAGTAATGGGCTATTCTTGGGGTTTATAAAGGTAGGTTCTGCACACCCTAATGGACATATCTTTTGGGGAGGAGATAATGGTCTAACTCGTGACAAGTCTTAGATGCCATAATTTGGTTACATCATGTTCAGTTTCAATAGATACTACTACAGTGCCATTTTTAAAATATCCTTTAAATACATATAATTCATTTTGTCTCACACCTCTCATTGTCAAAAGATCCTTTAAGAATCTTTAAAAACTATTTTCAGCATTAACGTTACACCCTAAACTATGAAGTATCCCTAAAGCAATCAAATTTTCTTTTAGGATTAGGAACATGCCTAACTTGATGTAAAGTTCTTATTGTATAATCATGTAATGTTCTTTTAACATATTCAATTCTAACTACTGAACAACTTATGTTATTTTTCAAAAGTACTTTGCCACCATTGATTTCATGATAAGTACAAAAGAAATCTTATTTAAACAAATGTGAAATGAGCAACCAAAGTCTAGTACCCACTCATCTTTAGGGTTCTTGTTCGAGACAATAAGCAAATTTACATTTTCAAATCCATCTTCTGAGGTCTTTGAATTTAATAAGTGTTCTAAGGCAATTATTATATTTCTTTGTTTGTCCTGCGCATCATTTCCTTTATTCTTTTTACCAAGACAATCTCTTTTAAAATGCCCTTCTTTGTTGCAATGATCATACCTTCTTTTCTTAGATTTGTACTTAAATCTTCCTAAGTTAAGTTTATTTACTTCTTTCTTTTTTAATTCTTCTTCTTGCTAACAAGTTTTCCCCGCAATTTTAAGTCTTTAACTTCTGTCTTCTGTAATTTTTTTGTGTTTAAAATAGCCTTGACATCTTTTATGGACAAAAATTCTTTTCCAAACAAAAGAGTGTTCATAAAATGCTCATAAGCGCTTCGAAGTGATCTGAAAAGCATGAGAGCTTGGTCTTCATTGTCAACCTTAATGTCTATATTTTCAAGATCAAAGATGATCTCGTTGAAATTGTCCAGATATTCATACATAGACATCCCTGATTGTATAAAAAAAATTGTACAGTTGTTTTTTCTTATATAACCTATTGGCTAATGATTTTTTCATGAACATGCTTTTAAGTTTTAACTACAGAGATGTTGTTGTTGTCTTTGTTGAAACCTCTCGAAGCACTACATCCTCCAAGCTTAAAACAATGGCACTATATACCTTTCTCGAGAGGTCTTTTTTCTCCTTATTAATCATTGATGCTAAAAGGTTTTTTGTTTTCCTTTTTAAAGCTTCATCAAATTCTTGATGAATTATTAGGGCTCTCATTTTTAATCCTTAGAGATTAAATTCAGTCTCAGCTGTTAATTTATTTATATCAAACTTTAAAATAGCCATGAATTACCTTTCAAGAAAATCAACCTTGGCTTTGATGCCAATTTGTAAGGATTTTCACACTAAATGAAGCAACTAAAAATGAAGATCGAATACAATGTAAAATAAGAAACAAAAGATCAAACACAATGAAAACTCTTTTACATGGTTTGACAAGTTGTTTACATCCATGAGACCAGCACTCTCTCAGAAACTATTAACAAAAGTAAAGATTACATATATAAAGAAGAAATTAGAGCTTTTCAACAAGCACAAGAACACCCAAATCTATCAATTATTCAACATATTGATTGAAGAAGATAACACAAGAACCAGCTTATATATTCCTGTATTTAAACAAAACAAAATAATAGCCTTAACCAATTAAAAAAATTAACAGATTTTCATGCCACGTCATCTAAAATTTTAAGTGCACTCACTTTAATTTTTGAGAACACCCCTTAACCAAACTTGTGTAATAAAAGCAAAAACAAATACATCTAATTATTATGATGACTGAAATATAAGCATATTTAATTTTCTATCTTAAAAACAAATAATTCCTATAAGTACCTATTTTTTTTTTTTCATATATTCTTGAAACTTATATAATATAATTAAACATATTAATGCTTGTCAAAATTCAACACTCATAAAACTATGAAAGTAATGTTTAGTTATGGAAAAAAAAAACAAAATTTTATCCATGATCTCATTGTTATTCAGTAAAATTATACTAGATGTTTTAAATTTTTTTTCTTTTAGTCATTATCGTAATTCATTAATTTAAAATTTATCAAACAAATTCAATCATCAAATTATATTACTGTATTTTAAATTTATTCTTTCATTTATTTTGATATTTATCATAATTAATTTATCAAAAAATAATTGTAGATACGTATGTAATAAATAAAATTAAAGGAATAGACATGTAAATAAGATAATATATTCATATCACTGTTTATAAAACGCTCTCAAGTCTCAATCATTAAATATTATACGTGTGGTATCTTCACTTTGATGAGATTCAACAAGAAGCTTACATGTCATGTCTGAAAGAATTCTATTAAGAAAACAAATTCAAATGTACTTTACTTTCATGATACGCAAATTCAATTTGTTAAGAACTTGGCAGAATTATCTCCCCTTGTCAAGAGACAAAACTAGTCTTGAATTCTTGATTTGCTTTTCATTTCACACTCATCGATTCTGATAATTATTCTTTCAACTGATGAGACAAATATTCCGGGACCTGTTTGCCATAACATTTAAGATTTTTCTTTGTAGCAAACAGTTTGATGAAGCAAAAGATTTGCTTTGTGCCTTCGTGAATCCAACAAAATTGAATCTGTTTTGGCATCCACTTCTTGTTTTCTATTAATAAAAATATTTAATTTTCTTCGGTTGGTCAAAATATTCATAATTATTAGCTCTAAAGCCGCAGAAAAATTGAACCTGTTTTGTCATCCACTTCTTGTTTTCTATTAAGCAAAAGATTAAATTTTCTTCAGTTGGTCAAAATATTCATAATTATTAGCTCTAAATCCGCAGAAGAATTGAATCTGTTTTGGCATCCACTTCTCGTATTCCACTCAGGGAAGGGTTTGAAAATTAATTGCAAATTTTAAATGGGTCAATCCAATCACGGTTTGTATTCATATGTTGTTGTTTGTATGGCTGTATCTTTTTGTTTTGTGGGTAATCTTTCCATCATTGATTATTGATTTCGTAAAATCAAATTTTTAATTAAAAATTTAATAACATAAAAGTATAAATTAATTTGTCAATATTATATTATTATTACGTATTATATATATATATATATATATATATGAGAATATTTGATTTATGATATACTAGAAGCTTGTCAATTTGTATGGATAAAATTTATTTAGGTAAACAAAAGACTCTCAAAAATAAAATAATATAAAATAAATTAATTTATAATTTGTAAATTTCAGCAATTCTTTCTTAGTTTTTTTAAGGATAAATTTATTTTTTATATATTTATTTAAAATAATACATAAATATAAATCACAACTCCTTCTCAACTTTAGTTTAAGCATTAATTCAATTTTCAAGCATCTCATATTACTCTAAAAACATTATAAATTATATTCTAAGATAAGAGAATATATTTAAAAATCGAAGGGATAAAAGTTTGCTTATAAATCAAGGATGATAACATTACCATAGAGCCTCTATGATACAATTCTCTACTATTTATTATTATATTTTTTAAATATTCCTTATTTATTTTTAAAAAATTTAAAATATAACAAAAAAAAGCACTATATTTATAGCATGACAAAAACATTTAAAATAAAAATGAAGTTACGATGTATTGAATGCATTATTATTTTTTTAACGTAAAAATTAAAATTTCAAAATTTAAAATATTTAAGAATCGTTAAAATATTTTTATGTAAAATATATATATATACACACACACACACACACAAAAGTGTATTATTATGAAATAAATTAATATATTGTAGTCAATAGTGGAAAGGAAAATAACTGGAAGATTGTGGTGTACAGCTCATATAATAGAGCATGACTTGTAAATCAAAATCACCCTTTCTACTGATTTCTACAATCAGTAATATTATTATTATTATTATTATTATTATTTTATGATAACTATCAAACAGCCCCACGTCAATAATTTTACCAGAAAAGGTTGTGCAATTTTTTTGATTATAAAAATGAATTTTGTCTGGAGTTTGCAATAAAAATTTTGTCTGGTTAGTAAACAAGAACGTTGTTGATGGTTGCTTGCAAAAGGTGTGGGGCACGAAAGTAATATTCTTACGGACAATTATTTGTTTCGTTGTCAAGGACTGACGTGACATAAATATTACCCAAGATTTTGAAAATAAATGTTTCAACTAACGGACGACAAGTAGTCCAATTAGTTCATGTAACGGTGAATGTTGTGGGTCCCACAAACAGATCAGTCCAAATCCACTAGGCAGTGATGACGTGACAGTTTACGTTTAGTAGGGTCTTTTTTAATTCTTTTTCTTTTTTTTCTGTTTTGTGTTTTTGAAAACAGTTTCTTGCTTTCAGAAAACAGAATAAAATAAAGCAAAAAAAAAAAAAAAAAAGGAAAAACCTTTTTCTTTTGGTGAAGTTGTTGATACAATATTCACGTGACAAGTAAGGTTGCTTTTGAAATTTGGGTGGTGTTTCTCAATGGCCATGTCTGTTTTCCGAAAACAATTCGATTTTGTTACGTATTATCATGGAATTTTATTGGTGTAATTACTTGATATAAGATGATTTCTAGGAAGAGTATGGATATAAAAGAACGTCTCAACTAAATTTTGTATAATTTGACATTTGCCACTTTAAAAAAAAAATCAAAATGCAACACTCAACTTAAAAAATAATTTGATTGAGTGGATTAACATCCTAAAAGACAATTCATCTCTCATTTAGGGTTAAATATTGTTGTAGTAAATATTGGTGCATTTGTAAATAAATATTGCTCTAATTGACATTGAGACTCCATTAGAAGAATCTCCTAATTAGCGATGAGCTATTATTCTAGTAGAAATTGACAAGATTAAATATTAATAAATTATAATGAATCATTTTTGTAAATAAAAATAGGATATAATTAAGTAAATAATTAAATATCATTTTAATAGATATTGGCATGTTATGGGTAAGTATCGTTCAAGTAAATATTTGTTAGTTTAAAAAAAATCAAAATGCAATATTTAACTTAGAAAATATTTAATTGAATGGATTAATTTTTTAATTAAAAATTAACAAAGTAATTAGTTTTTTGATGTTTCAATATTTTTATTTATTAATCGGTGTCGAGAGATAAAATTTTTATAAAGTTGTGATTTAATATTACTCTAATAAATATTAATACTTTATTAAAAGATTTGTCTTTTATTTATGATTAAGTTAAATAGATTAACACTCTAATAAATATTGGCACACGACAACAATGATAAAAATTTTATATATTTAATATTGATGCATTTATGAATAAGTATAGCTCTAATTGATGTTAACACTTAACTAGAAAAATCGCTCTTTATTTGTGATTAAGTATTGTTCTAGTAAATATTGACATGTCATAATCAAGCATTGTTTGAGTAAATATTGATACATTATGATTAGATAAGTGTAAGGTATTGTTTTTATAAATGATAATAGACTGTAATTAAGTAAATAGTCAAATATTATTCTAGTAGACATTGACATGTTATAGTTACGTATGATTCTGGTGTAAATATTAATGTATTATGATTAGATAAGTGTCAAGAGAATTGTTCTAATGAATAATAAAAATAATAATAATAGCTTGGAATATTGGATATTCATGAACGAAGTAGTCAAGCCATGAATGAGCAGGGGGACATAACCTTTCCTCTAACCATTTGTCTATTATTCATCAATTCATTATTCATAGCCCCACGATGTAGTTCTTTTCTTTTTATAGCTTCTTGAGTTTTCCTTCCACAATTATTGAACCATCTAGGTCTTTTTATTTTAATTACTTTGATTATATTTCAAATTTAAAATATTGCACTACAATTAATTGAACTATATTTTATTTTTTTTATTAAATTATTTTCTCAATTTCAGATATTTTGCACCACTGCAAGGAGTTTTGATAATTGAATTAACCAGCATCCATAAAATTTTTGTAATTAATTTATATGTATTTATTTATTAGAATTCGAGAAAAAAAAATAAAAATACAAAATCCAAGATTCGAATAAAAGATAATATTGATAAGGTATTCCGTTTTGGAGATATATTATTCATTGTAAAATTTGAGCATTATTATATTATATACAATGATAATTAAAGAGAGTAGATGAACTAATTACATTAAATAAATAAGCATTTATTTGATTATTTGTCATTTATAATTTAATTAATTTTTATCCTTCTCCTTCCCAATTAAGAGTCAAGTACTTCCCTATTAATTTTCTTTTCTATAAAATTTTAAACTTAATTTAATTACTGAATCTTTGCTAAACCAGGAACCCATCTTCATGTAATTGCAATTAATTCTTAGATTTTATTGTTTATTTTTTCTGTTTTCTTTTTAATTATTGATTAATGTTTGAAATTTATATTACTCTTTTCATTTGAGGCTCCAAAGTTTGATTTGGTTTTTTTTTTTTTTACTTATAAAAATGAGATAATAGAAATAAAACATAAATAACATGTTTGAAAATAATACTACACCTATTTAGTTGGTGTATTAATTAATTAAGGAACTGTTATATATTATGATATATTATGTAGGAGAAGTGTTACAATTATATACATATATTAAATATGTAATAATAACATAACAATAGTATATCATTTTATATAAACAAAATTATGTATAAAAGTTTGTAATTTTAATATTAAAAAAATTTTAATTTTTTTAAAAAAATAATTTAATTTAATTTTAAAAAAATCTTTTAATAAAAAATTTTACAAAAAGTAAATATTTTAATTTAATAGAAAAAGAGATTGCCGACGCCAAAATTCTCCAATTGCTTGTTAAGACACTCCAACGGATAATGACAGTCGTGGTTATTAATTTAGTAAACTGTTATTTTACTCATACAACCAGACAACTTTAACAATTTTTCAGAACAAACGCAATCTTAATTTAGAAAAAAGCAGATCCCACAAGTTTTTTTTTTTTGTGATGATCAACAACAAGAAGCTTTGTTTTCCTAAAAGCCGAGCCGTGTGTAAATGTTGAATGTGAAGTAGCCTAGCGATTTCGTTGTTGGGAAAATGAAAAAGTAAGCTAACCCGTGGGTCTCGTGGGTTAATTTATTGAAGGTTGCAATTTCCATCATTTAATATTATTATTTCCACGCCTGTTACAGCCGGCTCTTCCAGGCATTCTCTGCTTTATTTTGAAGGGTCACGTTGACGTATGACTTCATAAGAACAAAGCGCGCACTGGCAGGCATTCGCTGGTTTGTTTTGAGAGATCGCGTTGGCACGTGACTTTACAAAATTTTTTTATTATATATTATTTTTTAATATATAAATTAATATCACGTTTGTCTAGTACTTGTGTTAAATTATTTTTATAATTAAAAGTTTTAAAATGCCAAAATTTAATAATATTTTTGTCATGAAGTTTTTATATATATATATATATATAGCTCAAATATTTTGAGCAATGATTAAGATTCCTTGTTATTTTATTCATTTGATTTTAAGTTTGTGTCTTTAGCTAATGACCACACATTGAAAGAATACACACACACACACACACACACACACACACACACACACACACATATATATATATATATATATTATTTTAAGGTTTTTAGGATATTTGTATATTTTATGTAAATTTTTAAAACAATATTGAATTTATTTCAAATTTAAAAGGTAAAAAATAAAAAAAAAAACTAGAGAGATTCATATTGGTCACTAAAAATTTAAAATATAAATATAAAAACTTAAATGTTTGGGCGATTAAATTGTTATTCTTTTCAAAATTAGTCAATTTTAGAAAAAAAAATGATTTAAATTTTTTATGACGTTCATCTTGCAAAATTTGTAAAATTTTACAGACAACCAATAACATCGTGAAAGTTTAACGTTAAAGTTACATATATTCTTAGGGTGTATTTATTTTTGTTAATTTATAGGAGAAAGGAAAAGAATTCTTAGAAAAAATGAGGATTTTTTTATTTGTTTTGAAGAATAGAAAGGGGAATAAAGATTCCTTAAAAAATTTTATTCTCCTAAGTGAGAGAAAGATGATTCTTCACTTTTGATTAAGGAATTTTACTTTTCTTTTTAAAATAATTAAATTTTTAATATTATTCTTTAATATATTTTTTTATTTTGATTAACTTAGTATAAATATTTTGAATTAATTAATTATTTTTAAATTTTCTTAATATAATTTTATTTTATTTTATTTATAAATTACTTTATCATCATTTATATTTTAATTTATTATAAAAATTTAATACCATCCATAAATTATAGTCATTAATATTTTTGTTATCATTCAAATTATAAATATTTTTATATGTTTCATAAATGTATTAATTTATAATTTTATTTTATAACTTTATATTTATGGTAATTTATATAACTAGTCATATTTATTTGATAATTTTAATTTTTTAAA
>CP135576.1:6196458-6249063 GCA_032401905.1 Swietenia macrophylla
TTTTTTTTGTCAAAGTAAAAAATATTAAATTCTTTTCCATAAATGATCCCAAGATGCAATCAAACAAAAGAAAATTTATTGTTTTCCTATCTCCTTTCCTTTCATTTCTCTTTTCCTTTTCTTATTCCTTTCCATTTTTAAAAACAAACATCTTCTTAAATTAAAATAAATAAATAAATAGATAAGTTTTAAAAATCCTATCAAAAGTAAAAGAATGAATAAGGCTTTTTGGAGGCATTTCTTTTCTCAAGTCAAGGCATTAATTTATTTTGATAAAGATTATGATAGGACTAAAAAGAAAGAAAGAAAAGAATAAAAATAATTATATACTTATTTTTTTTAAAAAAAAATTAATACTATTATATATGATATTATAAAATAATTATATATTAATTTCAAAAATAAATATTACATAATAATATTTTACATATATATTATTGTAGAAGAGTAAAATTATTGTACAAACTCTTCGAATAATTTATGTTAATTTAAAACAAAAGACATTAAAAATATTTTAGTGTTTGCAATGCAAGAAAGCAGAATTGCCCATAAAATTATCTTACTTATTTTTATAATATTTTACGTTAAATTAGACAAAATTTAAAATTAATTTAGTACAAAAATGAGCATTTTGGCGTTGTGCTTTATGAAACATTGAGGTAAAGAAGCACAATATGACCCAAAATTTAGTCACTTTTTTTTTTTTTAATTTTTAAGAATTAAAGGGACAGCTCAAAAATCAAAAAAGATTTAGATGATTTTGATTAGACAAATAGCTCCTTTAGTTAATTTCTAAATAAACTTTAAGGATTTTAATGGTTAATTACACCTATCATCGTTAATAAAGTGTCTATATTCTAAGAATCATAATCACTTTTTTTATGAGTATTAATCTAATCTACTAAACTTTAATTGTGGGGTCTAACTTAAACACAAAAAAGAGAAAGTAAAAGTTCTTTAAAAAACATTTAACGATCAATAATTAATTAATTTAATTATTATTTTATAATTTATTTTATTGAATATTATTCCGAACACAAATTTTTACAAAAATTAATTTGATAATATTATATTAATATCCCGTAATATATATTTTTATAAAAATAAAAAATTATACAATATATAATTACAATATATCAACTTGATATAAATTTATATTTATATACATCGATAAGATTTATATAAAATTTTATATTTTTAATATAAATATTATCAATATAGATAATTTTTTTTTTGTTTTTAGTTAAAATATTATTTATATTTTTATGTATTTATATAGTTTTGTTGATGTATTTATTTATAAGGATAATTTATGTTAAACATAGAAATATTTTTGCTGATGAATAAGGTGAATTAACCATGTATTGACGGTCACTCCTTTTTTTTTTTTTTTGTGAATTTTTGTTTTCTTCTTAATTGTTACTTGTTTCCGTGGTATACGCAGCCCCCTGTCCTTGACAAACGGGGTGGAGGGGGGAGAAAAGAGTAATCATATCACACGTGTGTAAGGTCTCCATTTAACTCTTTTTTTTTTAATATTTTTCTTGGGTCTTTGAAGTTTCGAGGAAAGAAGATGCAAAATCTACCATCCTTTACCCAGCACGTGCAAAATGGGATAAAAGATTGCCAACCACTTTTTTTTTTTGCCTTATAAATTTTAAAATTGTGAAAGCCTATCAAATAAAAATAATAATTTAGTTCACGGGCATGGCTCCTTGTCCCATAACTTTTCTTTTTAATCTCGTAAAAGATATTCATAATTATTTTACACTTTCAACCCTTTACAACTTTATTTGTTTTAGCATCTATCCTCCCTCAAAATTTTTAATTCCAACTTTGTCCTATACCCTCTACTTTTATACTTATAGAATTGATTCTCTTCACTTTTTATATAGTTAGTAATATATAAAAGTTTTATTCTCACTTTATTTTAATAAATGTAAGTAAATTTTTTTTTTTTAAAAAAAAAGTGTTAATAGTAAAATAAGGGTTGAAAATGGAAAAAAAAAAAAATCTTCTTGAGAAAGGAGTTCAAAGATTCCAACTTTCTTTGATAATTAAATAAAATGGACGGACTCCATCAACTGAGAAGAAGTGAACATATTGACAGTTCATCTAATCTTAACAACAACTTGTTTATTGTAATACTTTACCATTTTTTTTTCCCATTTAAATGACTGTGCTGGTCCATACCTGCATACCATCTATAATTGAAAAATGATATAAAGCACGAACAAGGGTAGGAATCTTAAAGCAATAGTTTATAGAAGAAGACAGCAGTGCTTATGGCATTTGTATTACTAAAATTCCTATTAACATTGAAAGAATATATGCTCTATGCTATTAAGGTAATCCCATCTCGCATGGGAACCTAATAAAAATCTCAAATGACAGAAGAATGATTCCATCTAATGCGTGTATATAATACGTATGACAAGCACAATATACATTCCTGCTTGGTAAACGCATGTGTCATGCTTATTATTCACATAAGATTGGATCTGATTTTATTATATCTTATTCTAAAGAAAATTTCATTATATTTTATATCCATATTTCAAATGAAATATATATATATATATATATAATGTTCTGACAAACATTAAACTCTATTCAAATTTTAATAATAAATAAATAAATGTTACCTAATTTTTTTATCAAGTTTAAAAATGATCAAAGCATTATAATATTAGTCAATAGTTTACTCTTTGTATTTCTAAATAAATTAAATTGTTAAAATTTATTTGGCAGTATTTGATGGTAAGAAATTTTATTATCAATATTTTGAATATCATAGATAAAATTATTTTTATTTTTTAAATCAATTATTGTTTATAAATTATAATTTTAAATAAAATTTAAAAATAAGAAAAAATCTTAGTTCGCTGAATAATAAAATGAACGAAGTAGAATAAGAGTTTCTTTGAAAGTGAAGTAGTGCATTTTAAAACTATAAATATTTTAAAATTAAATTATTAAATATTAAATTTTAATAAAAAATAAATTAACTACTATTAAAATAATTACAAAAGATTTGTGAAATTATAAAATTTTTCTCTCGTGTTATTTTATCCTCAATTTTTTTGTATTTATTGCATATAATTTTTAATTGTTGTATTTTCAAATCACAACAATTAAAAAATAACTTATAAATAAATTGTTGTACTTTTAAATTACTTAACTAAATAAAATTATTGTATTTACATGTCATAGTAGTCAACTCACACAAACAAAAGAAGAAACTGAGGATAAAATAAAAAGAGTCTTTTTCTCACCGCCAAGTCCTGATGTTGAATGTCTCGCTCTCTCTCCCTCTTTCCACCAGCTCAGCTAGTAGATTATTGTACATACATACATACATACATACATACATACATACCAACCAAATGAATAATTGAGATAAAATTGGAATTTTGCCAGCTTGTGATTTGCCACGGCAGGTAATACCCCACTAGTGGGCCCAACGCTGACGTCCCGGATATTCACTTTCGGATGAAGATCAGACAGATGATAAAGTGACTTGCATTTAAGACCAGAGCTGCCCTATCCACATGCAAGCCAATTTCAGCCGCAAGCCTTCTTCTAGAAGCAAATTTTGGTTTTATCTTCTGTGGCCACTACCTACGTTGGAGAATACAGCTGCCCAATCCCAAATTTATATAATTCTGTAAAAATTTAATAACACTGCAATACTACACATCCAATGTTTGTATATAAAACAAGTGATGGGGGTTAACCCTTAAAACAAAAAAATTAGCGAAGGAAATGAAGTAAATAACGCAAAATACTTAATAATAATGTAATAGTACTGTATTAATTTGTTAAATGCATTCTTGGTCATTAGATAGAATGATCACATTTTTCTATACCGTTTACAAGCAACTGATATATTACCCTAAAAAAGGATTAGAAATCAAATTTTTTTAAATATTGGCATGGATTTAACAATGATTATATATATTCGTTATAGTAAATTTGATAATAAAACGGCAAATTTATAAAAAGATTTGATATTAAATCTTGTTAACATATCTGATTGCGGGTATGCGTCCGTCCTACACTATGTTGATTGCCATCCCTACTAGAAACTTAGCAAGAAGGAAGGAGCATAATAGACGTAGCACAGTGCAAAAAACAATATACCAATGCAAACAAATTTTGTCCTCTTCTAATTTGAAATATTTTGAATTTTCAAAAATTGTCTAAGATTGCATTCAATTGTGAGTAATTGCTTATTTTGAGAATTTAGCAGTTAGATAATTTATGGTAATTTCTTCTTTTTTTATTTTTTTAAAAAATAAAATGTTTAAGATCATTTGATTTTTAATTAATTGAATTTTACATTGATTATATTATATAAATAACTTGGGGGGTAGCTTTTGAAAATCTAATTAGGGGAGAATCCCTCTTTTTATTATTATTATTATTATTTTGGAGATTTTCTATTGATTACAAAAAGTAACTAAATTACCAAGGGAGAATGCATACCTCCTTTCCAGCAAATTTGTCGAGATGTATGCTTTTCATAAACATGTAGTTTTGAGTTTAACTGCTACTACTTTTGTTTAATTTTCAAATCAATTATAATACATTACATACATCTCCTCTACGTCTCCGTTTTGACTATAAAAAGTATAAAGAAGTGAGCGTTCACAACAATTAATATATAATGGAAGAATAATTGCTATAATATTAATATTAATAGATGATGAAGTAATATTTTTATAGAATATATCCCCGATGAGCATACAAATGAGCTGAGCTTTTGTGAATAGTGCAATGCAAGTAAGGGAGGAAACATTTTGCTTTCAAAGATTGAAGACGGAAACAATATTATATTAATAAAAACAGAAGGCAGCTATGCTTTCTTCATCACCATGACGAAGATTCCTGACTGGTCAATTGAATTCAATAGAATATAGTAGTCCGTTTGCTCATTGAAATTGACTCGATGATTTTGAGAACACCCTAGACGTGCTCTTTATTTTATACTATTTATATATATATATATATATATATATATATATTTATTTAGTTATTGTTGTCGATATATAGCCAACCTCCTTCTTCATCATTCTTCATTTCTCATCAATCTCTCCTTCATTCTCTCTTCTGCAAATCTGTAATTTTACGAAAAAAAAATATATAACAATAATAAAATAAAACATTTTCCTTGCTCTCTTCTCCCAGTTTAGTAGTAATAACACTAACGTGAAGTTTTTTGTGTTCTAATACGAACATTCAACGATTGTTCACTGTTGTTGGAGATTTGTTATTGTAGTTAAGACTTGTCAGTTTGTTTCAAGATTTTGTTGAGCTGGAAAGACTCAAAACTGTGAAAAAGTACTGAATGTGAGCGCGGAGGAATCGATAAGCAAGATGGCTATGCCCACTTTTGGAGGAGAGGAACTAGCGAGATCGTTAAGCTCGCGGAGCAATTCGTCGACGAGCCACAAGAGTTGGATATCGTCGACGAGTTTAAGGGAGGCCTGGAATGCACCGCCGTCGACGTTCAATAGGAGTGGACGGCAGGATGACGAGGAGGAGCTACGGTGGGCTGCAATCGAACGGCTACCGACGTACGATCGGTTGAGAAAGGGAATGCTCAGTCAGGTTCTGGAAAATGGAAGAGTTGTTAAACATGAAGTCGATGTCACAAAACTCGACGTGCAAGATAAGAAACTGTTGATGGAGAGTATACTGAAAGTAGTTGAAGAAGATAATGAAAAGTTTCTCAGGAGATTAAGAGACAGAACTGATAGGTAAAATAACATAAAAAAATAAAAATAAAAATTTAAAAACAAATTAAATCATTGTATTTGATTTTTTTTTTTTAAATTTTGGATTTGTTTAATGGTACGTTGTGATATTTGAATGTTACAGAGTGGGTATTGAGATTCCTAAGATTGAAGTTCGATATGAGCATTTGTCAGTAGAAGGAGATGTGCATATTGGAAGCAGAGCACTTCCTACTTTGTTTAATGTCACCTTGAACACAATAGAGGTATTTTTTTTTTATTTTGGTTTTTAATTTATTGTTCAATTTGATGCAGACATTGAGAAAAAAACTTTTTAATGATACATATAGAAACTGAATGGTTATTCTTAATAATTTCTTTGTCTTTTTTTTTTTCGCTGTAAAAGTATTAGTGTTGTTACATAGTGTGTTCTTGTTCTTTGAACAAACTGACACAGTAAGTACTTTATGAAAATATTTAATTTCTCATCTTTATCTTGATTTGTCATGGACGATAGACTGTTCTGGCAATGCTTCGACTTTTCCCATCTAATAAAAGAAGAATCGAGATTCTTAAAGATCTTAGCGGAATCGTCAAACCATCAAGGTAATTTCATAAGTTCTCAATTTTTTTTCTGTTTCATATATTCCGGATTAGAAGTAATGCTAATTTTCTCGAACTCATTTTTAACATGATATTGATATATAATGCTGACTTGTTGTTTGACAAGGTGAAGTAGATTGTTTTTCACTTTTTATTTTATTGTTTTTAATTATAGCAAGCAATTGATAGTATCAGTTATTGAAATGGAAAATTTCAGGATGTCACTTCTTCTGGGTCCTCCAGGTGCGGGGAAAACAACATTATTGATGGCACTTGCAGGCAAGCTTGAAAAAGATTTGAGGGTCTGCTTCCTATTGTCTTTGAACTTTGTTTTATTGTTTCATTTGTTAATTACGTGAGATAAAAATTTCTGATAATTTGGATTTTGATCAGTCAACTGGGAAAATCACCTACTGTGGACATGAATTCAAAGAGTTTTATCCTCAGAGAACATGTGCTTATATTAGTCAACATGATCTTCATTTTGGAGAGATGACTGTGAGGGAAACATTGGATTTCTCCGGACGATGTTTAGGTGTTGGCACGAGGTATGAACTGTTGGCAGAACTTTCAAGACGCGAGAAAGAAGCAGGAATTAAACCAGATCCTGACATTGATGCATTCATGAAAGCCACAGCAGTGGCAGGCCAAGAAACTAGTTTAGTTACAGATTATATTCTCAAGGTTTGTTCTCTATTTTCAAGTTGGTGTCTCTATTTTGTTGTACCTGTAAAAACAACGGCCTGACGTTTAAAAATCTTAACAGATGCTTGGCTTGGATATATGTGCGGATATTATGATTGGTGATGACATGAGAAGAGGTATTTCTGGTGGGCAGAAAAAGCGTGTTACTACTGGTATGTTTTGCACCTGAGTCCTTGACATTATTGTATCTTGTCTTGGCAGATCTTTATTAGTTATCTGAAGTAGTAACTTCATTAGCGAGACAAATTTTGCAATGTTTTTCCTTTGGCTTCTAGTTTGCTGGAATTAACATCTAACATTATATTATATATGGATGAGTACTTCAGGAGAAATGTTGGTGGGACCGGCTAAGGTTCTTTTAATGGATGAAATCTCAACTGGATTGGATAGTGCCACTACATTTCAAATTTGCAAGTTCATGAGGCAAATGGTTCACATCATGGATGTAACCATGGTCATTTCTCTTCTACAGCCAGCACCAGAGGCATATGATCTCTTTGATGACATTATCCTACTTTCGGAAGGTCATATTGTCTACCAGGGTCCCCGAGAAAATGTCCTTGAATTCTTTGAGTACATGGGTTTCAAATGCCCTGACAGAAAAGGAGTTGCTGATTTTTTGCAAGAAGTAACTTCCAAGAAGGACCAAGAACAATATTGGTTTAGGAAGGACCGACCTTACAGATTTGTTTCAGTTACTGATTTTGTGCAAGGTTTCAGTTCTTTCCACATAGGCCAACAGCTTGCATCAGATCTTAGGGTTCCTTATGATAAGTCCAGAGTCCATCCAGCTGCATTGGTGACAAAGAAGTATGGTATATCAAATTGGGATTTGTTCAAGGCATGCTTTGAAAGGGAGTGGTTGCTGATGAAGCGTAATTCTTTTATGTATATATTCAAGACTGCACAGATAACATTCATGTCAATAATTGCCTTCAGTGTGTTCTTTAGAACAGAAATGCCAGTGGGCACTGTGGCTGACGGAGGAAAGTTTTTTGGAGCACTGTTCTTTGGTCTGATTAACGTGATGTTTAATGGCATGGCAGAAATGGCATTTACTGTTTTCAGACTTCCCGTCTTCTATAAACAAAGAGATCACTTATTCTATCCTGCATGGGCTTATTCTTTACCTATTTTTATTCTTAGAATCCCCTTGTCTATTATGGAATCAGCAATATGGATCTGTCTGACGTACTACACAATTGGTTTTGCTCCTGCTGCAAGCAGGTAAGTAGTTAAGCCCTTTCAATTTCTTAAATTTTCTTATATCACATCTTACTAGCTGGATAACTGGATTTTGAACTTTATGTTTCTATGCGTTTTTTTTTTTGTTACAACGTAGCTAGAATAGTTTCTTTTGCTGGCAAATGTTTTAGCTAATCTTTTTCCTTTTACTTTTGCAAGGTTTTTCCAGCAGTTCTTGGCATATGTCAGTGTAAATTCGATGGCTCTGGCCCTCTTTCGGTTTATTGCAGGTGTTGGAAGAACAGAAGTTGTTTGTGCCACACTGGGTACTGTGTCTATGTTACTGGTTTTTGTACTTGGAGGATTTATTATTGCCAAAGGTAACTAGTTGATTCGTCTTGCAACTAATTTGTTCTCATATGTTGTTATAGAAAGATGATAAATAGCCAGAGTTGGATACTTGTCATTACTTGTTACAAATATAGACTCATTTGCACTATAGAGGTTTCTTTATACTAATTTCCTTTTGTGCCTGCAGATGACATTCCATCATTTATGATATGGGGCTACTATGTTTCTCCTATGATGTACGGACAGAATGCCATAGTTATGAATGAGTTCCTTGATAAAAGATGGAGTACGGTAGGATCTAATATTGGCTTGTTTATCTAGTTGCTCTGCTTTAGATTAAATGCAGATGCACATTTGTACACTCTGCCCATTTCTTATTTTCCTGGCCTCAATTAATAAGCAAATTAGACCTTACAATTTCGAATATAAATTAATGCAGCCTGTTAATGACTCCAAACTTCCTGGAGCTACAGCTGGGAAAATACTTCTCAAGTCTAGAGGTTTCTTCACTGAGGATTATTGGTATTGGATTTGCATTGGAGCATTACTTGGGTTTACTGTCCTCTTCAATGCTCTTTTTGTTGTAGCAATAACTTATTTAGATCGTGAGTTCTATGATCGCATTTCTGTTAAGGTTTACTACTGCATGAAAAAGAGTTTCAATGTTGACCAACACTTCTTATTTGGAAAATCAATTTTCAGCTCTTGGAAGCTCAAAAACAATTGTCGTAGAAGAAAATGAAGGCAAGAAGCACAGGAAGCGGGCTCCTGGACAACATGGAATAGAAGGTTTATCCCTTAGCGCTGTCCTCTTTTCTATTGATTGTGCTGGTAATTGTGTTAAAATATAGGTCATACTCATACAATGCCAGCGGCCAATGTATTTTCCTATAACAGGGTAACTTGTTTGTGTAGGTTAAGTGTGGGTTAAAATGGCTATTATTTGGAACTGCTTTTTATATCATGAAATGTTATTACGATTTTGTCTGAGACCTACAATTAATTCCCTTTTAATTGTCATGCTTTTTATCCATTCGTTTACCCAAACCCAATTTTATTTGTCATCTTTTAGCTGCTCTTTGAGAACCTTCACGAACTTGGAACAGCCCCGATGATGTTGTATTCTTCCAGATGCCTGAACATTTGAAAAATTGCAGGTATTGACATGGCAGTGAGAGGTTCATCTGAAAGTGTTGGTGCTACTGAATGTGCAACTAAAAAAGGAATGGTTTTGCCCTTCCAACCCCTTTCACTTGCATTCAACCATGTGAACTACTATGTGGATATGCCTGCCGTAAGTTCTTCTTCTCTAAACATTTAAATTTTTGGAGTTTATACAAGCCATTTTGTTTGAGAAGACTACTTTTTGTGAAACATTCACCACCGAGAGATTATTTTAGTCAAATACTAGTAAGAGATTAGAACAGCTTCATTCGATTTTAATCCCAACTTAAAATTTTGTTGGTGTGACTAAAATGCATGATCTTGTTGAAAATATTCTTAATTTGATGCTTATGAGCAAATAATTGGTTCTGGTTACCAGGAGATGAAGGCTCAAGGAGTTGAAGAAAATCGTCTTCAACTACTACGCGATGTTAGTGGTTCTTTCAGACCGGGGATATTGACAGCACTGGTGGGTGTTAGTGGTGCAGGGAAGACAACCCTGATGGATGTGCTGGCAGGAAGGAAGACAGAAGGGTACATTGAAGGAACCATTAGCATTTCTGGTTACCCAAAGAATCAAGAAACATTTGCTCGTGTGACTGGTTATTGTGAACAGAATGACATTCATTCACCACATGTGACTGTTTATGAGTCTCTCATATACTCAGCCTGGCTTCGTCTTTCTTCGGACATAGATAAAAAAACACGACTGGTACATGAAATTCTGCTGTAAATAAACTTTATTTTAATTTTTCCCTCCTTATTGAACATTACTCTTCATGTGTTTGCAGATGTTCGTAGATGAAGTTATGGACTTGGTTGAGCTCAGACCATTGATGGATGCTCTTGTTGGCCTTCCTGGAGTAGATGGTCTTTCCACAGAACAAAGGAAGCGGTTAACAATATCTGTAGAGTTGGTTGCTAACCCTTCTATAATCTTCATGGATGAGCCGACATCCGGCCTTGATGCTAGAGCTGCTGCCGTTGTTATGCGTACTGTGAGAAATACAGTCGACACTGGAAGAACTGTTGTGTGCACTATACACCAGCCAAGCATAGACATTTTTGAAGCGTTTGATGAGGTATTGACCAGTTTTTATACGCTTTCCTTGGAACTTTTTTATTTTTTTATGCAGCATGTAGTATTCAACATGATATTGTGCTTGTTGCAGTTACTCTTGATGAAAAGGGGAGGGCAAGTCATTTATGCTGGACCTCTTGGTCGCCATTCTCACAAGCTCATTGAATATTTTGAGGTGAGAACTTTTTTCAACCTTTGGGGTTCTATTTAGCATCAAACACATAAACAATTAACTGAGCCATTGTATCTCAGCTTCCATCCCTTCAATTTTATTTCTTGCAAATTCCTCATGAATTCTTTGCTCTCAAATTCACTGTACTGAACTCAATTATTTATAACCCGTTTAAAGGCCATACCGGGTGTTCCCAAAATTAAGGAAGGATACAATCCAGCAACATGGATGCTTGAGGTCAGTGCTCCTTCAGTTGAGGCTCAACTGGATGTTGATTTTGCAGAAATTTATGCCAACTCCTCTCTTTATCAGTAAGTTTGATATCTTTAGAATTCATGCTTTTTGGCTTTTTATTTTTTATTTTTTAATTTTTCACAACATATTGCCTAAAATTATACCTTCAGGAGGAATCAAGAACTTATCAAAGAGCTTAGTACTCCATCACCTGGCTCCAGGGATCTCTACTTCCCAACCAAATACTCTCAACCTTTCCTTACTCAGTTCAAGGCTTGTTTCTGGAAAATGCGCCAGTCTTACTGGAGAGACCCTCAATATAATGCTATGCGGTTCGCCATGACAATTGGCTTGGGTTTACTCTTTGGTCTTATCTTCTGGAACAAAGGACAGAAGACGTAAGTCATTTTCTTCTTCTTCCTTTTACAAGTTATTATATTAATTGTGCTGCTTTAACTGGATGAAAATTTTGAAGGTGAGTAAAATCCTTTCTTTTTCTTGATTTAACAGAAAAAAACAGCAAGATCTTCTTAATCTTTTTGGAGCTATGTATTGTGCTATCTTTTTCGTTGGATCCACCAATTCAAATTCAGTACAGCCCGTTGTCTCCACAGAGAGAACAGTTTTCTACCGTGAAAGAGCAGCTCGAATGTACTCTGCACTAGCTTATGCTTTTGGGCAGGTGATAAAATTAATTTAATCTCACCACCAAATGGGCAACTTAATTATTTCCAAACTCTAAGATTACAACTTACTATCAAATTTTCCTTGTTCTCGAGCTAGCACCATGAGATGTCTTAGTAATAGAACTGAACCAATATTGTTTTTATTTGAAGGAAATGTGCATGCTAAGCCTATGAGGATTTGACTAATGAGCTGTCCCTGATTTTGCAGGTGCTCATAGAGATAATATATGTTTCCGTTCAATCTGTCATCTATTCTCTTATACTGTACTCCATGATGCAATTTGAATGGAAAGCGACAAGATTCTTATGGTTCTTGTTTTACGCATGGATGTCCTTTTTGCAATTGACGTTGTATGGAATGATGGTTGTTGCATTGTCTCCGGCCCAACAAATTGCTGCCATATTGTCGTCATTCTTCCTCGGCTTGTGGAACTTGTTCTGTGGTTTTCTCATTCCTAGAGTGGTAAGTGACTTCAAAACTGAATACTTATGCTCAAACATATATCACTTATAATTCCAAATTGCTTTTGAAATTTTTAACTTAATCCCAATTAACCTTGATATATCATGCGTTGCAGCAACTCCCAATTTGGTGGAGGTGGTACTACTGGTGTAATCCTACCTCTTGGTCACTCTATGGCATTATAACTAGTCAAGTTGGTGACATGAATGGTACTGTGGAGATTCCTGGAGGTGATCCGGTGACAGTGAAGCAGTTCCTTAAAGATAGTTTCGGGTTTGAATATGACTTCCTTTCTGTTGTTGCCGTGGTCCACGTTGCCTGGCTTCTCATCTTCATCTTTGTGTTCACCTATGGCATCAGGTTCCTCAACTTCCAGAGGAGATAGTTAGTAAACTGAGCAGCTCCAATCTTCCACATGCAGCTAGTTTTAGACTTCTATCTAAATCGTAAGAAATGTTTCATGTAATTACTCATGGATGGGGTAATAACAAAATTCACAATGGTAACCTCTTTTTGTATTTCTTTCTTGTTTTTGTGTATTTTCTTATCCATTTTCCAGGGTTTTCTTACATTCTGCCATCTTGAATTGATACATTAGAGAGATCAGTTTATAATTCAGTAACTTCTGCATACATACTCTTCTTGTACTCATAATCAATTTCTGCTTGGAATATGATTATGAGTATTGCCATTGGATCTATCCATGTGTTAAGAAAAGGATTAAAGAAAATTTTAACCAATTGCATGATTATAAATTTACAGAACCAAGTCAAGAATGGATATCAGTCGAACAAGTTTAGATTTTAGATTTTAGAAAATATAAAAGAATGGATATCAGTCAAACATTGACTGATACTCATAATTTGTCAATGTTTATTATTAGTTTCAAACTTTAGATTTTAGAAAATTCTAATAATAAACATTGACAAATTCAGACACTTTAATCAAAAGCCAAGTTTGAAACTTAAAAACATAACTTGGGTATCACGTGAAAATTAAATATAGTTACGTCGTCCTTTTCATTGCATTGCATGTGTATGGATGCTCTTTAGGAAAGGCTGCTTTCTTTACTCACTTTTATGAAAGATTTGGTTACAGTTACACAACATTATTTCATATATGTAAAATAATAATATAATTTCCTTAAAAAATTAATATCTTTTTAAACATCACTGAAAAAAAAACTAGACCACTTTTTTTTTTATTAATTTTAATGCGAGTTTTTGAAAATAAATTAGCAATACCAACTCTCTTGCAATTTGAAATTGATTTTTTTTGGACATTGTCTCAAAAAAAATTATGCTAAAATTAAAAGTTACTATAAATATTTACACCACGAGGTGAGGTGGTAAATTTGATCCCCCAACCCATGAGATTCAAATTTATTTGTGCTTCTGTCGTAATTTTTAAAAGATTAGCCTAACACCAATTTATAAGTCTATTAAATTTATGTGGTATTATGTGTTTGGTTTGCGGGTTATTTTTTTTAATTTATATATATATATTTTAAAAAATTTACCATTTAAAATTATCAAAAATATCAATTATATTTGACTTGTATATAACTATTACCATGTTTATTATCATTTTTTAATTTTTAAATATTTGAATTAATTATTTATGTTTTTGTGCCGGCCCTTGTTGAACTTTCGTGCGTAGAATGTGAGTTTAACTCGAATTCAATATTTTTCCATGCCCTTTTGTCATCCCAGTATATGCCTTAATATACAATGTCAGAGTCTATTACAATATTATATTATTAAAATAATTGAATTATCCAATTATATAGTAATTTTCGTACGGTATGATTGAGTTGCTAATTTACTAAACTTGTGTGCTCAACATGTGATTTGTGCCAGATGATCAATTTTTCCACTTGGCGTTTGTGCCTTGTCATCATGTCAAGTTCAATCCGATTCAACATCATAATTTGTCACTTTTGATTGATGTGTTGTAATATTTATTTATTTATTTTATAATCCGGGATTAATTAATTAATTAAATAAATGAATGAGTTTATTCTGCGGCCGGCAACAACATTGAAAGGTAAGAGAGAAGCAATACAAAGGGAGGACGGAGATATTTTTTTTGGTATGTTAACTACTGAGTACTAACCCTAGTTAAGTTTTTACGTAAGTTGCCTGAATCTGACTTCTAAGACTTCCAGTTGCAAGCGCGTGCCTGAATGAATTAGTGGCGGACAGAACAGAACACAGCTGACTAACTGTGTGAAGGCGAAAGCAGAAGCAGCTGGTTTTCTTCGTGCTTGAGTTTTAATGGAAACGACAAGGCAACCTCTTTCAACGTTATTTTCCTCGGCATGTGTGTGTGGGGGTGGGTCTGTGTAGTATTTATTTAATTGGTTTGGTTAAGTGTCGTAATTCCCATGCAGCAGCGGCAGCAGTCGAGATACATGAATTTCTCGCAAATTCAGTCTACTATCAACTTTTAAAATTTTCCTTTTTCTTTTTAAAATATATTATTTATTTCATCCAAGTTTCATTAACTCGTTTTATTTATACGGTATGTTTATAATTTAAGCCTATAAAATAATTTTTCTTACATTTAAAATTTTAATGTTTTACTTCCAAATTTATATACCTTCCATCTTTATTTATTTTTTAATATTTTAACTTCTTACATTTTAATTATAAAAATAAACCAGTCAAATTTTTCAAATATATATAACTCTTTCAAGACGAAAGTTACCCTTAAAACGATCATATTATTATTTTTTGTTAAATTTTTATAAAATTAAAAATATAATACATTTTTTTCACCAAAAATTTAATTAAAAAATTGGGCCATAAACAAAGAAAACTAAGAAATGCAACCCAAAATTTAACAGATTATATGTATATATATATATATATATATACATGGCATGATGTGACATAGAATCAATAAACAGATTATATATATATATATATATATATATATATATATATTTATGACATTTCAAAGATGAGGACAAATCAATGTGCAAAGAATGTACGAGAGTTTGTTATATTAGCAATAAGTTGACAAAGATTCAAAGTTATTGAGTTTGAAAAGTCAGAATTTTAATAATCTTCAATGGGGTTTGGCAGATTCGCTGTATGGGACAATTTTGGATGAAAGCTAAGTTGCTAGAATGCTAGTTGGGAATGGCAGCTCTGGGAGGCCAAAGCTTTGCTTCATATATATAATAATGGTCAATGGAGGAGTCCTAATATAGAGTTTATATCGCAGGTGTTGAAACAGTTAATGTATTATAATCTATTCGTATAGCAATTATTGAAGTAAGAGATATGAATTTAGAGTAATGTTAAATTTTGTTTGGTATAACTTTTTGAAGGTAATTTTTTGGAGGAGAGCTTTGTATTGGTAGAGTTTGGTTTTTTTAAAAAATAAATTTCTTGATTGTTTAGTTGTGAAATTCATGTCAAGAGAATAAGAAAGTAAAATTTATAAAAACTTAGACTTCTGCCAAAAAAAAAGGTAAATATATAACTTTTCAATAATAATTGAAGAGCGTTAAATTTTTTAAAAAATTGTTGATTGTCAATTGTGAAATGTACATCGGGAGAGATAGAATAAAATTTGCAAAATTACATAAAGTAATTGAGATAACTTAAAAAAAAAAAAATTGAATTTTTATTATTTATTTTTAATTCACAAATTTTTAAACAGATGCTACGATAGTATTAAATAATTATCACATTAATTTTTGTAAATAGAGTTTATATAAAAACTTATATCTTTACCACTACTCAAATTTTATATCTCATATTTTATATGTTTGACATTATTTTAATTTTTTTAATTGAAAACATAAATTATGATTGTAAATATGACTTCATGAGTTAATAAATATCTAAATTCCCTCATCTGGACAACTTTATTGGACTTGCTTGACAGTATTTGGTTGATTTTCATTTTATTTTGGCAAGTTCATTGAATCTGTTTCATGGTATTGCACTCAAAAAAATTATTGAAATTAAATTTATTTTTAGAGAATTATTTAACAATATCTAATGACTAATATTTTAAATGAAAATTTTAATACACACACACATCAGAGTTTGGATAAGATTTGACAAAGTATAAACCAATCAAACTTTAGGGTTGTGGATAGTATCAATTGCCTACCCACTAAATATGATGCAATATCATCCATTAAAAGTAATTTCAAGTACTTAGACTCAGCAAACATATCATAATCCTAACTTTGGAAGAACTTGTTGACGACAACCGGCCAAAAATTAAATAAATGGCCACGCACATAGTTGATAGAATCAGTTACTAATTGTATATTAAATATAAATAAAAATTCTTTTTCAATTGGAGAGTATTTTGTCCCGTAAAGAATTCATTATATAATGAAATATAAAAGTATTCTACAGTGACACCTAATTAATTTACAGGATGTAATTTCAAAGTCAAATGAACATATATTAATTGTAACAAGCATAAATCCAACTGATGATGCAAATGGAAACATACAGTATATATAAAATGTACATGACATACGGATGAGTCACTCTTTTGAGTGTTTGAAGAAGTCACTCTATTACTTGTAACAACAACTAATGCTTTTATTTAAGTTTTGTGTTGGTGGGTTGGTGATGAGTTTTTGGTTTTGAACCGAATTACATGCGACCTCAGAATAGAATAGGTAAATGGTTGGTCAGTGTGCATTTTTATTAACAAAAAGTCCAATACAAATTATACTGCTTTACCTACTTTACAGCATTTATATCTTGAATTTCAAGTACAATACAGAAAATTATATGTGTTTGATGTCGAAGTTTCTAACTTTTACATCCAATAATAATATCTTTCAATGTTTAAAAGAATTGAGAGAAAAAAAATGAAGAATTACCACTTTATTTTAAGGTTTGTTTCACCGAATTAAGTAAATTGTTTAGACTAAGTACTCTATTGGGAGCATTAAAATTATGCTTGCTTACTAATCAGCTAATTATTGGCCAATAAAAGAAGTTCACCAAACAAGGGAGGATCTTAAGTTAAATATTTATTCTAACTTTTACAAGGAAATCAAAGTTAGGGATACATCCATCAAATATCAAAAACGAAGAGCTATTGCAATTAACTAAGCTAACAAAGAAGAATAGGGAATGTCAAAATCTTGACTTTTATTATTAAATCACATGCTTTCATCTAGTCTTTGTTGACTTGGCATCTAATTTGGCTTTATTTGTGGCATTTGCTCTGTGCATTCTAATCTTCCAACATTGATCTGGAAACAGTGAAATCTTGCTCCTACATTTGGACAATTGAGTAAACTACTAAGTTCTCAAAACAAGTTCATTGTCCAAAGAACTTTTGTGCAAGTATGTGTGGAATTTCCTTTCTCGTAGCAAATACCCACTAAGAACCATAAATCCTCATTGGACTTTGAAACTATACATCACAAAGTCTCCCTTAAATCGGGCAAGCAAATCACAACATGCAATGCCCTAATTATGAAAAGCATTGCTGAATTTTTTAAATTATTTTATTTTTTTAGATGCTTCATCTTTTCTATGACATTTATTTTTTATTTATTCAAATTGAGCAAAAGAATATGACTGAAGTAATAAATAATTGGCTTGCTCTTGTGACATAATATCCCCACCAATTCTTGTTGTTTTGTATGTGTACTAGCATATGATGCCAAATAGATGATAAAGCCATGAAATTTTCAAAGATTTTTCGCTGGGGCAGAAAGGTGATGGTTGACAAAATTAAGAAGTTTCACGCGCGGAATAAGATAAATTATAAAAATATGAAACAATTTTAATATTTTCTAGACTACTTCACGGCTGCCTTTTGAATTAAGGACGGCAAGTTTTTGGTTTTGGTGTCTAAAAGAATGTTTATAATCATACCTCTTTCTAATCCCTCATTTGCATATTTATATTTGGGTATAAACGTAAATATCATTTGAATAAGTATTGAATATTTATTTTTATGAAATTGCTAAAAAAATTATTATTTTAAAATAATAATATTAATAATGAAGCTTACATTATTAAGGATAAATTAAGCTTAAAATAAGAAGTAAAATTATTGAAGAAATAGAAAAACAAAAATTAATATTAAAATTAAGGGTATTAGAAGTTTGATTGATCAAAATCAACAGAGTTAATATTAATTTGTTCATAGTTAGTGTAGGTAAATCAATCACACTTTGCCTAAAAAAGAAATGCTATTATTAGATTATACAAGGAGAAACTCATATTTTTATACATGTAATTGTCATTAATGAGATTTGTATATTTATTGATGTTCCAAACCAAAGAATGTAATGAGACTTTCTTTTTCATCAACTTATCTTGATAGTTGCAGTTAATTTGTTTATAAAAATGCTTAATTTGTCCACTTTTATTATAAGGTTGCATGGTTTCCTTGGTAGATAATTATTGAATTTTTTATATTTAAGAAAGATCGCATTTTTTGCTTATTATTTTATTTCCTTCTTATACATGTGCTTGTAAAATATATAAAATAGTTTGCAATAATCTCAGTTATAACATTCATGAGTTGCCTTAAGATATTTTTCTAGTTCGGATTATATTTTGATAAAAGTTTTAAATTAATTTTATATTTTATAATATAAATTAAAAAGATTAAAATATAATTTAAATAATTCATTATTAATTATATCATATGTAAATGTTTATTTAAGTTAAGGATAGAGAAAAATAAAAAAAACCAAGAGAGCATTTTGATACTTATTGTTACTCTTATTTAATATTTTATTTTATTTTTCAAAAATAGAAGTAGTGTTTTGAATTTAGTATATCATACTAAAAATAAATTTAGTTGTATATTTCAAGGCTAATAAATTTTCTTTTTTTATATAAAAAAAGAAAAGATGTTTGATAAAATATTTAAAGAGAATATTTATTTTAACAAAGTGAAAAATAAAAAGTAATTAATAAGACCACGTTAATGCATTCAAATATATTTCTGCCGTTGGTTGCCTTTTGTAACCGAAAAAAGAATATTTAAAAATGATACTAAATATGTATTAATATGCATTTATTTTTTTATTTTCTATTTTAGATAACAAAGCAATTTAAAAAAAAAATGAATTTGAAACACATTTCAAAAATAAACTATACAAAACAAATTCACTTGTTATCAACTGTTTTTTTTTGGTCACTTGAAAGTAAGAATAATATTTAAATGTATTCCTATTTTGAAAATATCTTGGAAAAAGACTAAAACTATTAACTACTTCATTTTCAAACAATTTTGTTTATGACTTATACCAATTAGTTGCGTGCAAGAATCCAAGAGAAGAAACAAAAACCAAAAACAATTGATAGAGAAGTATAACTCTACAACTTGTACTGAAAATGAAAGAAAATATTTTTGAATCATTTATTATTTAAATTCTCATTTATTTCTTACGAAAAAATATCATCGTACTTTTTAAGTTTTTAATTAATAAAATCATCTAAATTTATATACTGTTCAATATTTGATTTTTCTGAACTGATATATGTTGCTTTTTGTTATAAATTTATATGTAAATGTTGTTGTCGTTGTTGTTACGTATGGTTTTAAAATTTAGGAATTTACATTGAGAATTCATTAAAAAAATTAAATAATCTGTCATAGTTGTTGACTAAGACTTTTGAACTTCGATAAATCATCAAGTTATGATCTGATTTATGAATCATAGTCTAATAATTTATGACATACGACAGACTCTTTCCAAGTTATTAGATGAATGACGTTCATGCAGCAAGCTATCCAGCCAGCTGTTCATCTGTTAAATTTTTAGTTCTTATTTTGTTTCATAATTAGGCCCTTCTTGAACACCTAATTTAATAAGGTTAATGTTTTTCAAAGTTGGAGGAATTAGTAATAATCTTACTTAATTTTCTTTTAAAAAAGAAAATTAGACTTCATTAATTACTTGCTAATTAAGTCATCTTGCTACATCCATCTAGGAGACACGAATTTGACATATTGCAATATATCTTTTGATTCACTCGCAGAACTAGCGAAATATATTCTAAGTCAAATAATTATATGACTTAATTGTGAATATTAATCAATTTAACTAGAAAAATATGGATTACTAATTAACGAACAAGATTAACGTATTGAATTGAGAGATTTTTTTATTGTAATAAACTTATTTCATCCAACTCTTTCATTATAATTTTTAAATTTTTTTGTTACAAAATTTGTATTTTATAAGTTAAAAATTGTAACCAAGAATTAAAAAGAAAGAGCTGGATAAAAGCGTAAAGATGTATGATACAATTCCTATTATTGTAAATTTAAATATTTAATGTGATTAAAAAAAAAAGAAAGAAAAGAAAAAAAAAATCATACTGTAAATTTTATTAATTAAGAAGAAAGAACGACAGTAACGAGGTTTTTGACTTCCCTTTTTTAATACCTAAAACTGCCTTGTATTAAAGACTCGAAATGACCCAAATTCTCAATGATAAGAATTTAAAGCTATACTCCATACTAAAATAGTAGTGTAGACATAATAATAAAAATGCTGTGGACAATTATGTGAGGTATAATGAATAGAGGGTGTGTAATAGAAATTGGGATTTGTAATTTAAGCAACTAAAATTACAAAACCGAAGGCTTATGTTTTAATGGTTGGACATCATACATATTTATAGTAAGCAGGGTCCAATCAGTGCCACCAAAACAGTGAACACTTGTCCATCACAGAAAAACTCATGGCCTGAGTATGGATCAAAATTATCTAGGAGGGGAAAAACAAACTGAAGAGTAAGTAACGCTACCCAGATCACGCAAACCCGATAAAATTAATGCTAGCGAGACCATGTTGAACTAACATGATGAAATCATAAACTTAGGTTAAATTTATATCCTTAGAAATCATAAACTGAAACAATTAGAGCAGTCAGTTAAAGGAAATTATGGTTATTTGATGGAGCTTAGAGCATGTTTAGTAAAAGAGAAGATGGATAATAAATTTGATAACGAGGAAAAGAGTCAAGTTTTCTGACTGTAATCTTGAAAAGAAGCTGCGTGCATTTCTGCATGAGAAAGGAAGGGGAGCGCCAACCAAGAGAGAGATACCCAAAAAGAATGAAATGCTTCGTAGTAAGAGTGGAAAAGAATGAACTGAAAGCAGCCGGCAGAAAGGGAGAAGAATATGTTTTCAGTATTGATTTCAGCAGTGAATAATTATAAGCCTATTCATTACATGTATTTATACTAAGATGTAAAAGAAACCCTAGGTGAATGTAAAGACAAATAGACAATAAGAGAGTTATTTTTGAAAAATATTTTCTTTATATTGCTGGCAAGACACCTCTCAACTGTATTGATCTTATTGGTCACGCACCGCCTTCATTACTATGTAAATTCATTCATTCCTTGAGGATCACACAATCATGACTTGATATGCAAGCATGTCTAACAGTAGATATGCTTGGAATTAGGACATTGTGAGGATTCGTGATGACGGCATGCCTTTAACAATTCCATTTTGGAGGCTCCGCAAATTATATGATATTTGACAACCAGACACTAAAAGTTGAAAAGTAATCTGTGTGCATGCATGGGTTAAACGCATTTGTTTAATGACTAATAATTTTGGACATGAATCATGCTGAGATCTGAGGTTAACATAAGCTTATTTATTTAGAGTAGCAAGTTATCATGATATTTGAATTGGTCATAATTTATAAATTTAAACAAATAAGTATATTCAAATAATAATAAATGATCAGTCAACATATTCCTATTATTATGGGTAATGAGCACATACGAAAAATCTTAAAGTTATATTTTTTTTAATATATGAGAGGTAGCAAACTTTTCAAAGAAGAAATTCAACTGCAACGTTAATATCAACAACAGCAGTAGTATTAGGAAACCATGAAAATTGTTCTTGACCAATATGAATATGTGAACGAAGCTTCCTCTTTCTCATTGTTTTAGTCCTGCTTCTAGGTGCACGGAAATCTGCCGCGATAGCTTTTCAAGTTGACTATTCTTCAGTATAGACAATCCTTTTCCACACCACCGAAAGAAAAAGTATGAAACGTGTTCTGACTGACGTTTCCCCATAAAATCCCCGCTTGCTTTCGTTATTTTTGTCATCAGCGACCTTTCTTTCTTTTTTTCTCACTTTCCTTACAACTTTATCAGCAAGAACAAAATATCCCATACACTGGGAATTCTTCTTCTTCTTCTTCTTCTTTTTGTTCACTAATTCCATCTCGAATAATACAGTGAATTCATCTGCTTTCTCCCTCGTGAAACTGCCGTTGATGGTTTGAATTTGTCTTGTGACGATAAACTATTAAAATAATAACTGCCGTGTTAACAGGAATTGTTATATAGTCTTTACATTTTCACAGGTCGCCAAAGCTACGGAGGAGTAGGTACTGATCGAGGTGAACATGAGTAATACGGTGGCGGAAGATCTAGCCAAATCGATGAGCGGTCGGCAGAGCATAGCGTCCAGTAGTCGCCGGAGCTGGATGTCGTCAGCGAGCATCCGGGAAGCGTGGAATGCAAATGAGAATGTATTCAGTAGGAGTGAAAGGCATGACGATGAAGAGGAGCTCCGTTGGGCTGCAATCGAACGTCTGCCGACGTATGATCGGCTAAGGAAAGGAGTGATGAAACAAGTTCTTGAAAACGGAAGAGTTGTTCATGATGAAATTGATGTTACTAATCTTGGATTGCAAGAGAAGAAGCAGTTGATGGAAAGTATTTTGAAAACTGTTGAAGAAGATAATGAAAAGTTTCTTACGAGACTTAGACACAGAACTGACAGGTGAAAAATAACAATAATAATAAATTCAATAGTTTACTCTCGAATTTTTTTTTTTAAAAATGATTTATTATAACTTATGTTTGATACAGAGTTGGGATAGAGGTTCCAAAGATCGAAGTTCGATATGAGCATCTAAAGATTGAAGGAGATGTTCATGTTGGAAGCAGAGCACTTCCTACTTTGCTTAATGTTACCTTGAACACAATAGAGGTAATTTTTTCCTTCTTTGTCTTTGTTTTCAAATTTTCATTTATTTTGATTTGAATTCATTTTGATCAATGTTTGTTAGAAGACTTAATATTCTTGGGTATTTTTGTTCTTGGATTCTGTTTTATGGTCAATCCTTTTGAAGATATTAATTTTGGGTCTCTGTTTTGAATTTTCATGAACAACAGAGTGTTCTGGGATTGCTTCGGATTGTACCATCTAATAAAAGAAAAATTGGGATTCTTAACGATATTAATGGAATTATCAAATCATCAAGGTAATTTCATCATATGAAGTAGATTTTTAGTTTCTTCAATTTCCAGGATAGTATTAGTTTCTGAAATGGAAAAATTGCAGGATGACACTTCTTCTGGGTCCTCCGGGCGCCGGGAAAACAACATTGATGTTAGCACTTGCAGGGAAGCTTGATAAAGAATTGAGGGTACGTTTGCCATTCTATTACAAATTAACTTTGTTCTGTTATTTCATTTGATAATTATCTGAAGTAAAATTTCTGATAATCTGAAGTTCTGAACAGTCAACTGGGAGAATCACATACTGTGGCCATGAGTTCCGTGAGTTTGTGCCACAGAGAACCTGTGCTTACATCAGTCAACACGATCTTCACCATGGAGAGATGACAGTGAGAGAGACGCTTGATTTCTCAGGACGATGTCTAGGTGTTGGAACAAGGTATGAACTGCTGGCAGAACTCTCAAGACGGGAGAAAGAAGCAGGAATTAAACCAGATCCTGAGATTGATGCATTCATGAAAGCCACAGCTATTGAAGGCCAAGAAACTAGTTTGGTTACAGATTATGTTCTCAAGGTTTGTTCTCCCTTTCAAGTTGGTGTTTCTGCTTTATTTACCTGTTTCTCACCCTTTTCAAGCAAATTGAGAATTCAGAAATGTTAACAGATTCTTGGCTTGGATATATGCGCTGATATTATGGTTGGTGATGAAATGAGAAGAGGTATTTCTGGTGGACAGAGAAAGCGTGTGACTACTGGTACGTTTTGCGGAAACAGATCTAAAAATATTTGTTTTCTACATTAGTGCAAGTACTAATGTTTACTGTTTGAATGGAGTGCAGGGGAGATGTTGGTTGGACCGGCAAAGGTTCTTCTAATGGATGAAATATCAACTGGATTGGACAGTTCCACCACTTTTCAAATATGCAAGTTCATGAGGCAAATGGTTCACATCATGGATGTAACCATGGTCATTTCTCTTCTGCAGCCTGCACCAGAAACATATGATCTTTTTGATGACATTATCTTACTTTCAGAAGGTCAAGTTGTGTACCAAGGTCCACGAGAAAATGTGCTTGAATTCTTTGAATACATGGGTTTCAGATGCCCAGAGAGAAAAGGAATTGCTGACTTTCTGCAAGAAGTGACTTCAAAAAAGGACCAAGAACAATATTGGTATAGAAAGGACCAACCATACAGATATGTTCCAGTGTCTGATTTTGTTGAAGGTTTCAATTCATTCCACGTAGGCCAACATATTATATCAGAACTTAAGGTTCCTTATGATAAATCCAAAGTCCACCCAGCTGCACTGGTGACAAAGAAGTATGGTATTTCAAATCGGGAATTGTTCAAGGCATGTTTTGATAGGGAGTGGCTGCTAATGAAGCGTAATTCATTTGTGTATGTTTTCAAGATCTTCCAGATAACAATCATGGCGTTGATTGCAATGACAGTATTCTTTAGAACAGAAATGTCTGTTGGGGATGTAGACGACGGAGGAAAGTTTTTCGGGGCATTGTTTTTCAGTCTGCTTAATGTTATGTTTAATGGACTGGCAGAACTTGCAATGACTGTTAACAGGCTTCCTGTCTTTTACAAACAAAGGGATCACTTGTTCTATCCTTCCTGGGCATTTGCCTTACCTATATATCTTCTCAAGATTCCATTATCACTTCTGGAATCAACAATATGGATTGTTCTGACTTACTACACAATTGGTTTTGCTCCTTCAGCAAGCAGGTGAAAACAGTTCAGATGCTCCAATTTTATTGAGATAATATTACAAGTTTGATATTGAATGAATTTCCTTTCCTATTCTCTTTTTGTTGTTTAGGTTCTTCCGTCAATACTTGGCTTTCTTTAGTACACATCAGATGGCTTTGTCGCTCTTTAGGTTCATTGCTGCTCTGGGAAGAACAGAAGTCATTGCAAACACACTGGGAACTTTCAGCTTGCTATTGGTTTTTGTACTAGGAGGATTCATTGTTTCCAAAGGTATGTTCATTGTCTGTTTTCACTCGTATAAATCAAACGTAGATACCTTTTTATAGAAATGCATTTCTCTTTCAAATGATGGTTCATCTCAAGCATTCATTTCCTTTTGTGCCCCCAGATGACATTGAGCCATTTATGATATGGGGCTTCTATTCTTCTCCTATGATGTATGGACAGAATGCCATACTTATAAATGAGTTCCTTGATGACAGATGGAGCAAGGTAAGCTCTATTATGCTTTGATTATGTTATTTTGCTTCTCATTGCATCTAGTGATAAAATGATAAATGCATTTACACACATATTTTAACTGTAGTATCTCTGTTTGACGTAACATAATTCATCAACCAACGCTTGTAAGTTTCAATCTGATGCAGAACAATACGGATCCCACGATTAATGCACCTACAGTTGGGAAAGTACTTCTCAAGTCTAGAGGCTTCTTCACAGAGGACTATTGGTATTGGATTTGCATTGGAGCACTATTTGGATTTTCTTTTCTTTTCAATGCTCTATTTGTTGCGGCTTTGACTTTCTTGAATCGTAAGTTATCAAATTTTGGGTCTGCTTCTTGTATCAAGTTTCAAGCTTGACCAACACTAATTACCATGGAAAATCCATTTCAGCCCTTGGTGATTCGAAATCAACTGTCATAGAAGAAGACGGAGACAAGAAGAATAAAAAGCCAGCCTCTGGACGTGAAACAGAAGGTTTAAGCCCTTTTCTTTCCTTTGTTTTCTGTGCTTGTCTTTTTCCCATTTCATCTACTTGTAATAAGGTTATAGATCAACTAGCAGTTGATCTCTTTTCCTACCAGAGGTTGATTTACGTGTTTGTGACCAAAATTTAGCCGTGAATGAATAATTGTAACTCTTACACCACCTTCCATTTGCTTCCCTGGTCCTATGGTTATGATATCATATTGTTCTAAAATGTCTGTACTTTTTGAACAATTGCAGGTATGCAAATGGCAGTGAGAAGTTCATCAGAAATTGCTGAGGCAGAAGAACGTGAGCGTAAAAGAGGAATGATTTTGCCATTCCAACCCCTTTCAATTGCATTCAACCAAATGAACTACTTTGTGGATATGCCTGCTGTAAGTCATTCATCCCTAAACATAATCAGATATCTAGATGTAAAATACATGATATTAAAACCAAAATTTGATATTTACAAGCAAATAATGAGATTATTACTCGGTCTCCATTCCAGGAAATGAAGGCCCAAGGATTTGAAGAAGATCGTCTTCAATTGTTACACAAAGTTAGTGGAGCTTTCAGACCAGGTGTATTGACGGCACTTGTGGGTGTAAGTGGTGCAGGGAAGACAACATTGATGGATGTATTGGCAGGAAGGAAGACCGGAGGATACATTGAAGGAGACATTAGCATTTCTGGTTACCCTAAAAACCAAGCAACATTCGCTCGTGTGAGTGGCTATTGTGAACAGAATGACATTCATTCACCACATGTTACCGTCTATGAATCTCTCGTGTACTCGGCCTGGCTTCGTCTTTCTTCAGACATTGACAAGACAAAACGAATGGTACTAATTTATTCTTCTAGAAAATCCCTTTTCAATATACTTTCAACTATTACCTGATGATCTCATTGAGGTGTTTTTCTTTTTCCTTTGTGTCTTGCAGATGTTTGTTGATGAAGTTATGGAGTTGGTTGAGCTAAAACCTTTAAAAGATGCTCTTGTTGGCCTTCCAGGAGTAGACGGTCTTTCCACAGAGCAAAGGAAGAGGTTGACAATTGCTGTAGAATTGGTTGCTAACCCTTCTATCATCTTCATGGATGAGCCAACATCTGGCCTTGATGCTAGAGCTGCTGCTATTGTCATGCGTACTGTAAGAAATACTGTCGATACCGGGAGAACTGTTGTTTGCACTATTCACCAGCCTAGCATAGATATATTCGAGGCATTCGACGAGGTATTGCTCAATATTCATAAATTTTTTCATAAAAATTTGTTGTTATTCTAAGTTTCCTTATCTACTTATGTTTGATGTATTGAACTTGATGTTGTTCTTGTTGCAGCTACTATTGATGAAAAGAGGGGGCCGTGTCATTTATGCTGGACCTCTTGGTCACCATTCTCACAAGCTCATAGAATATTTTGAGGCAAGCATTTCCCTTTTTCTTCTCTTTATGTGCATCAAATATACAAACAATGGACTTATATTTGGCTCTGAAATTGAGCAGTAGATGGAAATCAAATTGAGTACTAATATCTATCTGCAAACAATATTTACAGGCTGTTCCAGGAGTTCCTAAAATTAAGGAAGGATACAATCCTGCAACATGGATGCTTGAAGTCAGTGCTACTTCCGTTGAGTCTCAACTGGGTGTAGATTTTGCTGAAATTTATGCAAACTCGTCTCTCTACCAGTAAGTTTAAGCAGTGTTTGTACAAAATAGTCCAAACATTATTTATATTTAACATTTTCACGTCATGAGTTCTGAGTCTCTTTCTAACATTATTTCTTCCTTGAAAAACTCTCAGGAGGAATCAGGAACTCATCAAAGAGCTTAGTACTGCGGCACCAGGCTCTAAGGATCTTAACTTCCCTACCAAATACTCCCAATCATTTTTCACTCAGTGCAAAGCTTGCTTCTGGAAGCAGAATTGGTCTTATTGGAGACACTCTCAATACAATGCTATCCGCTTTGCCATGACTATTATCATTGCCGTTATTTTTGGTCTTATCTTCTGGGACAAAGGACAGAAAATGTAAGTCAATCGGTATTCTTTATATCTGCCTTCTTGATGACAATTTTAAATTTTGGGTTTAGTTTGGAACTGAACTGAATTCTGTTTTTTAACAGATCCGAACAGCAAGATCTTATGAATCTTTTCGGAGCAATGTATGCTGCTGTGCTTTTCCTTGGATCCAGCAATGCTGCCTCTGTGCAGCCTGTTGTTTCTATTGAGAGAACAGTATTCTACCGTGAAAGAGCAGCAGGGATGTATTCAGCAATTCCTTATGCATTTGCTCAAGTAAGAAATAGGTTTTATCACTTTATTCAGAGAATTTGCCTCCACTGGAATGATAGATAGCTGAATAATTTACGAACTCTCTCAAATGTTGATTGCAGGTAGCCATAGAGATAGTATATGTAACAATTCAAGCTGTCATATACAATATTCTCCTTTACTCGATGATTGGATTCGTCTGGGACGCCGGAAAATTCTTCTTATTCTTGTACTTAATGTGGACCTGCTTCATCTACTTCACACTTTACGGAATGATGGTTGTTGCACTCACTCCTGGCCACCAAGTTGCTGCCATTCTCATGTCCTTCTTCCTTAGTTTCTGGAACTTGTTCTCTGGTTTCCTTATTCCCAGAGTGGTATGTGCTTTCTTCAAACTCAATACTTGGCAAAATTAACTCACACCTGATCCTGATGTGCATTATTAACGATTTGCAGCAAATTCCCGTTTGGTGGAGGTGGTACTACTGGCTTTCTCCAGTGTCTTGGACGCTGTATGGCCTCGTGACTTGTCAAGTTGGTGACATTGATACAGAGTTGACGATTCCTGGAAGCAATTCTACAACAGTGAAGAAGTACATCAAAGATTCGTTTGATTTCGAAAACGACTTCCTTCCCGTCGTCGCCGTGGTCCATCTTGCCTGGGTTCTCCTCTTCGTCTTTGTGTTCGCATATGGCATCAGGTTCCTCAACTTCCAAAGAAGATAAATGATGCAACACGTTAGGAAATTTTATGTTCAATTCGGCAGGTGGGGGTGAAAACTGAAATACCCTCTGACTGCACTTCTTTTTATTGCTTTTATCTTTTTTATTATCCTTATTACTATTATTATGGCTATGATAGTATCATTGATGTGAGAGGATATTTTGATTTGAGATGTATGTATGCGGTTCAGTACTTTTTGTACTTATAATCACTTTCGTGCCCGAAATATAAGATGTATTTATGTTGAATTTTTCATTGAATAGCGCAAGTGTATCATTTTGTGCAAAGAATCTTTCATGCAATATTGCAAAATCTTGAGATTGCTTAATTTATTAAAATTCATGCTTTAAGATGTGAAATGGTCCTGATCGGCGTGAAAAATAAAGGGATAATATAATATTATTAACATTTTTGATATAATATCACCTAATATTGCTTAATAAATTAAGAAATATTGTGTCAACCGAATTAAAATCAACATTAAAAATAACTCTTTAATATCGGAGCGGTTTTAAATTTTTTTAAAATTTTAGGAGTTTTTTAGGTAAATTTTTGAAATGTGACTTTAATATTTAAATAGTATTAAATTTATTTTGAGTTAAATTTTAAAAATTTTAAATCAATAGCATACATTGTTCGTATCCAAGATCACTGCTGCATTTTAATATTACATTGATGACCTTTTTAATAAATGTATCTTAAGATTGCTCAAGGAAAGAGGAGAGCGATCTCACGAGAAACTCATTAAAAATAGATAATTCACTCTCTTTCCTTTTTTAAATAGCTAGAGCTTAAACTTTGGGACTTGAATATAGATCAAGGGTTGGCTTTGAGAGCCAGAATATATGTGTGAGTTCCACCGTCAGCTCGTTCTACACACATTCCTTTTTTACAGGGTGTAATATATCACAACAAACCGATGCTTACCCCTCACAGAATTTTTCTTTTTCTAAGTCCTTACTCATTTAAATGTAAGTATTTAATAAAAATTTATGATCTTCGTAATTAAAGAGAATTCTTCTTTTTATTAGATAGTATTCTAATCTTAAGAAAATGACCATAGTTATTTGTCATCGTAATTAAAAATAATTTTTATTTTTATGAGATTTTTATCTATATAAATGTAAGATATTGGCAGAAGTTTATAATTTTCATAATTAAAGAAAACTTTTTTTTTTATGATATATGATTTAGTCTCAAAGAGGTAACTATTGTTATTTGTCCTCGTAATTAAAGAAAATTTTTCTTCATATGAGATTCTTACCTATTTAAATATAAATTATCAGTAAGAATTTATATCTTGTAATTAAAAAGAACTTTTTTTATGAGTTAGGATTGTAATTCTAGAATAGTAATTGTAGTTAATTATCCTCGAAATTTAAGAGTATTTTTTTTATGAGATCCTTACTCCTTTAAGTATAAATCCTCGATTTTGAACTTGTAAGTGTTGCTTGTGAGTTTTAGATCATTAGAAGTTTTACTCGCGAGCTTAATCTTATAGTTAAAAGTTTATATACAACTTAAATAAACAATTAGCAATGTTGAAAAATTCATTGAACATGCAACCAATAATCGTTAAGTAAAGGGGGAGAATTATAAAGAGCAAAAGAATTTCATAAATGGAGAAAAAATTATTCTCACTCTATTATTCGCATTTACAACAGCTTGAGAAGATTCTTGATTTGATTCTTATTATCTGAAATTTTATGGACTCTTAATTTGTTTTGAGAGAATTTTGATTTGATTCTTCGACCTTTATTTGATTTGAAGATTTGTGTCATCATTTTTTATTAACTCATGATTGTTTTTATTTTATTTTTTATTACACAAAATATCTAAATTTCATCTAAAGACCATTTAAGATTCAATATCGAAAAGATGATAAAAAAACTAAGGTTGCCTTTATTTTTTCTTACTTAAATCAAAATAGCATTGAATGTTTACTTAAATTTAAACAGTATTAAATGTAAGAATTTAGGAGATATTTTTATTTTTTAATATGGAATCTAAGTATAAATATTAAATTCTTTGTTTTATTCAAATAATTAAAAATTAATACTTTTACATTTGTACATTTATTTTAAATGTTAGATAAATAATAGAACATCCAAAAAAAATATAATTTAACTTATACTAAAAAAAAATCAATGCTAAAGTAAAATTTATTTTGATTTATGTTATATGTATATATATATATATATATATCAATTTGTAAGATAATTAATAAAATTAAATTTAGACCTTAAAACACCTGAAAGGAGGTGAAATGAGTTAATTACTATGAAAGCTTCATTAATTAACAAATTAAATCAAATTAAAATTTACTAAAATTATAGATACCAAACTTATATTTAAATCAATATTAGCTCAATAGTATGAAATAATTATCACAATCAAGCAAAATGCAAAGTGAATTATAATAGAAGAAAAACTTTATAGGATAAAATTTCTTTAAACTGATTCAAAAATCCTAGACAAAATTTCACTAATTAAAGGAAGATTGATTCAAAACTGATTATTTTCTTATAAAAACTCTTGTAATTATCTAATGAGTGACTAATTCTAAGTAATTTTATTATTTAAAACTTTGAAACTTTCTTACTTATAGAATTGATGAACAACCTATTTAGAAGACTGCAGCTCTAACTATCAACATCTCTCAAAATTTTGATAGTTTTATAGTTAGTTTTAGAGAAAAAAAAAATAGTGTTGAAAAACTGTCAAAGGAAACAATCAACAAATCTCATTACCAAAAACAAAATTTGTGTTTTTCTTAATAATAAATAAGGTAGGATGACTTTAGAATAGTCAAACAAAAAAAATGCAAGCCTTTATATTTTGCGGTAGGCCACTCAAGCACCAAGTTGGCACAAAGTCAGTAAGCTCCCCAAATAACTCACCGCTCAGGTGCCAAGTTGCACTAGGTTCAAGTAAAGCTTCCAGACCATGATGGCAAAAATCTACTTGAGCACAATGTTAATGCTAAATGAGTGTTAAGTTTCTAAAAGCAATCCGCTCAAGCACTGAATAAGTGCCAAACGATCTTTGTTGCTCGAACCACAAGTGAGCGCGAGGTTGGCCACAAGCTTCTGTTTTCTTGATTTCTTGTCTTTGTATCTTTGATTTCAACTTGTTCTTTCAGTAGATCTAGTCTTGGAACACTATATCTACACAAACTTGATGCTCAACTTTAGAATATTAAATATCTTAAGTTATACACTTCATCATCCCAATAATAAATCACATTAAATAAATAAAAAATTTATCAAGATATTCAAGATATTATAAAATTATATAAATACACAAAAATTTATTGTGAATATTTTAATTAAAAATGATAAGTAATTTTGTAGAGGACTAAAATGTGTGTGTGTGTGTGTGTGTGTGTTTTTTAAAAAAAAATGATAGGCTTTATAAAGGTAATAAGTTAAATAAAATAATTAGGGAATGATATTTTCTTAGAAGAGATTTAATGAAAAGTTTTAGACTTTTTAAATTCAACCGAAAAAGGGTTATTCTTTTAAGTAAAAGCGTCTAAAAAGTTTTATTAATTTAAAATAATATATAAAAACATACTTAATTACTTAAAATAATTAAATTTAGCCAATTAAGTGTTAAACAAAAATAAATAATTCTTTAACTTAACATTTTTTTAATCGATACTCTTAACTCTTGTGTCATCAGGGATTACTCCTAATCTACTAGTACTTCATTCTAATACAATAAGTTTGGTATGAATCTTAATAGGTTTGGATCAAGCTTCAAAAAAAAAAAAAAAAAATTCATTACAGATTTAATACAAATTCTTGTGTAGATAAATATAACATGAATACTTGCGATATTTAGTAAATAAACATATTTTTTATATGTACAAAAGTATTAAACCAAGGTTGTTATAAAATATCAATTTATTCTCATTTCTTTGTGTATATTAATTTTTGTTTCGTGTATAAGAAAATGAAGTAGGAAGAAAACAAAATGTAAAGAAGAGAAAAAATTTTATTCTCTTTGAATTTTTTTTGATCAATCAAAATATTCTTTTTTACAAGACGTATATATTCTATAAAGGAATAATCAAACAAACATGGTTTTGGTGCCTACATCTTGACAACAAAAAAGGATGTAAACTGCCAAAATTGTACAGCTGAATAATAAGATAAAATAACAAAACAAAAAAAAAGAAAAAAATAAAAAATAAAACTAATTCAAAATATCAATCTTCCTCTCGTGTATGCCCTGTAAAGAATAAATGACTTATAGTTAGTCTTCAGATAGATAACGACTTGTAGTTTATGTATACTGTAATACCCTGCCCCCTCTCATAAGATAGAGAATGTAGATTGATAATTCCCATCTTGAGCAAATGACATTGAAGGAAAGACAATGTTAGAGCCTTAGTAAGAAGCTCAGATCGCTAGAAGTGAGTAGGAACATAGATTGTAGAGATAAAGTCTTTAAGTATCTTGTCCCTGATAAGATGATCGTCTAATTCTATATGCTTACTACGTTTATGAAAAAATAGGATTTGCTGCAATGTGGAGTGCAACTTATTTATCATAACAAAGTATGGCAGGCTGAGAATGTGATACTTGAAGATCAGCAAGAATGAAACGAATCAAAGTAAGTTTACAGCATGTGGCAGCCATAGCTCTATATTTCGCTTTAGCCAAGGAATGAGATACAATACTCTACTTTTTAGACTTTTAAGAAATCAAAGATTGCCTTAAAAACGCACAAAACCCAGTAATTAATCTTCAAGTGTTAAGACAAGATGCCCAATTTAAGTTACACAGGTAGTAATATGTCTTGACTAAGAACACTTTTAATATACTTTAAAACCTTGTGATAGTGGCCAAATGAACTAAGGCGGGTTTGTCCTTGAATTGGCTAAGAGTTTGAACTGAATAGATAATGTATGGATGAGTAATAGTCAAGTAGAGTAACTTGCCAATCAATTTATGATACACTACTAAGAAGCTAACTATCATCTTTGTTGAACTTTGCATTTTGTTCCATAGGAATCTTAGCAAGTTTTGAACCCAAAATATCAAAATGAACAAGTATGTCAAATGCATACTTACGTTGGCAAATATGAATTCCTTTTGGTGATTGAGTAACTTCAATTCTGAGAAAATATCTTAAAATACTGAGATCTTTGATTTTAAACTTACCATGTAAGTAATTTTTGATATCCACAATACAATCCATAGAATTACTGGCCATCAAATTATCATCAACATATATAGACAAGGCTATGAAACAAGTACCTTTAGACATCGTGAAGAGGCTATAATTTGCCTTTGATTGAGTGAATATCAATCATGAGATAAGTTTGGCATATTATTTTCGAGAAGCCTGTTTTAAACCATATAAACTCTTAAGTAGTTTGCAGACTTATTGAAAACCACTTTTTGTGTAACCTGATGGCTTGTGCATGTATATTTCTTCCTTTAAATCAACATGAAGAAAAACATTATTTATATCAAATTGATGTAGAAACCAACCTTGAGTATAAACAATTGAAAGTAAGCATTTTACAGTAACTATTTTAGCTATCGGTGAGAATGTTTCATGATAGTTAACTCTTTTTTATTAAGTGTACCCCTTTATGACGAGCTTGGATTTCAGTTTTTCTAAGCTACCATTTGGATTTTTTTTATAGACATACTTGTAATCAATAGCCTTTTTATTAAGAGGCAAATTTGTAAGAACCCAAATTTCATTTTGTTCCAATGCCAATACTTCAACATCCATAACTTTACACCAACCAGGATCTTTAAAAGCTTAGAGGTAAGAAGTCAATTCAACATCAATGGATATGCTAGAAGAAAACACTTATAAAGTGGGAGAGAAAGAATGATAAGAGAGATAATTTTTCAATGAAAAAGAACAAATGTTGACGGTGGTAATCTTGGAGATAGCTTGAGGTTGTTCTAATCCTTGATGACTTTTGAAGAGACAGCTGGGATGGAGATAAACGTTTAATGTTATTGTATCAATTAAAAGGAGATGAACTATTTTCCATCTCAATAACAGATGGTAAAGAGTTATCTGACATAGATTTTAAAGGTAAAGAAGCAATATGATAAGAGAATTTTAGATAGGAAGTTGGACAATTTATTAGTTTTGGGAAAAATGAATTAAAAACGTGATCATGCTGATTTTATTTATAGCTGGTTCAACATAAGAAGAAAATTAAATGAAAAAATAGTTTCATGAAAAATGGCATCCCTAGAGATAAATGTAATATGAGTTTCAATATCCAATAACTTATGACTTTTGATCCCAAAAGGATAACCCAGAAAAATGCACTTTTTTTTTTTCCTTAGATTAAACTTCTTTCTACCATGTGAAAGTGTTAATGCAAAACAGAAATATCCAAAAGTCTTAAGATGTGAGTAATTTGGTTCCCTTCCAAAAAAAATCTCATATCCTTATTTCAAATACCTTAACACTATGTTGATTTTAATCCAAAAGTCTCCTTGCTATATTGATTTTAATTAAATACCTTTAACTTTGGTGTCTAATTGTGTTTCTACTATGTTGCAAAAAGATTCAATGCATTTCCTTATTTATCTACACACTTTTCTTCAAATAGTTAAAAGAAATGGGTCAATAATGTTAGCTACTAAAATGAAACTTTTTCAAGTTAGAATTAATTTTTAGGTCATGAAATTTATCAAAATACTATTTAACCTATCAATAGAACTATTAAGTTTACTTCCAAATTTTTAGATAAAATCAAAAACAAAATTCAATTACAAAAATTTTTAAAATCTCTCAATTATGTTACAAATTTTTTTTCCAGGTAGTAGATAAATTTGTGAACCTTTTTACATAAGGTTACAGAAAAATTTGACATCATAGATAGATCAACATACCCAAATAGTCAAATTAATTGAAGACGAAGTCAAGATTATTCTCTGTTTAGTCATTCCTAATTCCAGTGCTTTTCTTATTATAAAAACAGATGTTTCAGATATAAGATATGGAGGAATTCTCAAACAAAAGATAGAAAGATCAACAAAAGAATCAGTTGCTAGCTATCATTCGAGAATATGACTTGGATCTCAAAAGAATTATTCAACTATCAAAAACGAAATTTTATTAATTATTTTATGCACAATGAAGTTTCAAGATGATTTATTCAATAAATTTTTTTTTTACTCAAAATTGACCGTAGATCTGCAAAAAAAGTTTTAGAAAAAGATGTCAAAAATTTTATTTCAAAACAAATTTTTATCAGATAGCAAGCAAAATAATTCTCTTCCTAACTATCTCACAAGAGAGTTTCTACAAGAAAACTAAATATTTAAATACTATGACAAACAAACAAGTCATAAAAGTTTCATACTATAAAGGAAGAATTAATAAACAGGTAAAATTTCTCTCTCTTATTCTCAATTGCTTAAAACAAGGTCTTCTACCCAACTTAAGTCATCTATCCAGAAAATTAATGAATCTTTTTCTATTCAACTTAAAAAATTGTCATATTAATAAGTACTTATTGATACTAATTCTATAAAAATTACACATCACAAAAATCACACAAAATTCAGAAGATATAGCTTATTCAACCTGTAAAATTAAAAAAGTACTCTATTTAAATGAATTCATTTCATTACATACAACCCAATCATTTTCTGTTCCATTTGTCCCCAATAGTTACAATTATATTGATTATCAAAAATCTTGGTTCAAATGTTCTTTGTCAAAATTTTTGACCATTTATAGCTCATTCAATTTAATGAAAATTGTCCAAAAATCATGCCTTCATGATTGGAAGAATAGTTGTTCTTCTTCAAACCAAATGATTCAATCTACCCAGACAAAATTATTCAATTTTCTCTTCTCTAGTACAAAAAAAAAAATACTCTTAGACAACATCTTTCTCAAGAATCAACTTTTTATATAAACTTTCAAGTTCTGTGAATTTTTTTATGGAATTATACACTAGAACAATTTTATCCAAATTGCAATATTTCCCTAGTAAGAGAATTCATAATCAAATGATGGAATAAATTCGACATGAACGAGTTGCCCTTTCAACAATGGAACAATAGAAAAAAATAGTTGTAAAATCGAAAAAGCAGTTCAAAATGCTTCTAGACTGCTTCCTATTCTACTTTTTCTACCACCAATTTAACCAGCAAAATCAAAACTTCAATGTCTTCAAAAGATAAGAAAAATGACAAAAAGAAAATATATGTCAAGATATTTGACGAAATAATCAAGCAAATAAAAATAAATAGTGAAACATTTTTAACAAACTCAAATCATAAGTTAGATAACCTCTTTATTTTATGACAAAAATAATTATTTAAGCTTAATTATTCAATTCCAATAATCAAATCAAGATGAATAATTTTCGGTGCAATTATTCAACTTTTGAGACGCTCATTTCATTATTAAAACAATTTTAATTATAATGTTTCAATAATTCAAGTCCCTGTTTCAAGAACAATGCAAAGTGCAGTGGTTCCCTGTCGAACAATGGCGGGGGGAGATGTACCGCCAATTGAATTACAACATTACTCGGTTGTCATTCTGTGTGATTTAGAAGGAGGTGCATGTCCAGTCGTCGCCATTGAACGATGACGTTACGGTCGCCACCATACTTAGTAGCGTGGATATCTCTATTTTATTTATTTATTATTACTTTTGACGTGGAGGACACTGCCAATTTCGCAGGCAGGCAGGATAATTTCGAGTTTGATGGTGCTTATGGCCTAGTCACGTAAGTAATTACTAACCATGATGTCTTTGACAATATATTAAATAATTTATTTTTAAATAAATTAAAAAAATATAAAGACATATTTGTATGACCAAACACTATATATGTCGATTTTATTCACCATACATTCCAAACGGATTTTAAAATTTTATCAAACATCTTGACAACGTATTTTGAAAATTGATTAATTAAAAATTCAAATTATAATTCAATATAATACAATCTTAAATATTTAAAATTCAATCATATTACAAGCATCAATAAAGAAAATAAACTAATAAAAAAAATAAATATGTAGAATATATATACTAGACTCTGGAGATAAAAATATAATAAATAATGTTTAGTTGTAATTTAAATCATGGAATAAAGTTACACAAAATATTTTTATCAAATAAGAGTTAATAATACAACATTTAGATAAAAATAATTAATTAATTAAATACCCACCACATATATTATATATTATATATATACACGCGCGCGCGTAATGACCAACAACGAAAACTCTTCGATTAAAATGGTATTTTACTAAAATACAGGGTTTTATCGAAAATATTATGTCTGGGAGAAATTGCGAACAGAAAAATTGCCTGAAATTATATTAAGAAGACACTATCAACCGCGAACAGCCTTTTCAAGGAATGTACTCGCACGCTCTTCTGGACGCAAGAAGCGGAAACCACAAATGTCGAACTCAGACCCGACGCAACCCGCAACGAAACCGAGAACAGTCTGTTGCATAGGCGACGTTCATGGGTACGTCACAAAGCTCCAAAATCTCTGGACCAATCTTGAAACTATTATTGACCCATCAGACTTCAACTCCGCTCTCATCATTTTCTTGGGTGATTACTGCGATCGGGGACCAAACACGCGCGAAGTAATTGATTTCTTAATTTCATTACCCGCTAAATACCCAAATCAAAAACATGTTTTCTTGTCCGGAAATCACGATCTGGCGTTTGCGGCATTTGTCAAAGTATTGCCGGAGCCGGGTGATGGGTCGGATTTTAAGGAGGGTTGGAAAGAGTACGAGAAGAATGAAGTGAGAGAAGGGTGGTTTAAGGATGATGGGTATGAGAGAATGCATTTGCAAGGGAGAAGATGGGGTGGGAAAATTACAGTTAGGTTTAATACGGTTAAAGGGATTGAATATCAGGGTTCAATTTATGATGCCGCGCCAACTTTTGAGTCCTATGGAGTTCCTCATGGGTCTGCTGGTATGATTGTAAATTGTAATTTTTCCCTTTTTTTCTTTTAAAATGTTGCGTTCTCATTTTATAACATGAGGTAACCCGGATTTTGAATATTCTTGTTACGCATAGTGAATATTGTTAATGCATATCTTTATTATATTCCAATTCATTGATTGCCAACTGCAACTTTTAGCCGTGCATAAGTGGAAGCTCAGAACAGGGGACAATCCTTCTTGCTTGTGTGATTGCTAAAGGGCTTTAAACAGTGTTATCTTTGGTGATTTGCTGGCGATTGAATGCTTGGGTTGGTCACTATGGTTCTTAATAGATTTGACCAGCTGCTGGGTTAATTGTTGATCGGTAAAGGATTCTCGTGTGTGTCATTGTAATGGTTTGAAGTTTCTATGTTTTGTTTGATGGGTTTGATTCTTAGTTACCCCGTCCAAATAGTTTGCTTTGTTTGACAAATATGATTCTCGATCAGTTAAGGCACAATATGTTATTATGTTTGGCGAGTATGATTATTTTCTATTATAGATTGTTGTGTTTTAGCTACAGTATATGCTTTTGCTGTTGTAAAATTTTGAACTGAAAGAGTGATTCTTGTTCACAGATTTGGTTAAGGCAGTTCCTGATGACCACAAGAAATTTCTGGCTGATATGGTTTGGGTCCATGAAGAGGTGAGGCTCGTTCTCTTTGATTTTCTTGTCTGTCAGAATTCTGATGGGTAACATTCACAAGCCTAGTAGTTATACGAGTTATATTTTAAAAAGTAAACCCCATCAACATGCATATAACTTATATTCAAAACAGTAAGCTGTATCAATATGCATATAGCTAGTAGTGATATGATGTCAATTCTTTAACTATGTTTTCTCTGTATTCTCTCGAACAATTAAATGGAAACTGTTTTCTGTTTAATTTTAACTCTGGAAACAGAGGTTGAAGCCTGTGCGTATGGGTAATCTGCTTTTTCTTTTTCCAGGATGATGTCTGCGTTAAGACTGATGATGGAATTAAACATTGTAAATTGATTGCTGTGCATGCTGGTTTAGAGAAAGGGAAAGATGTTGATGAACAGTTGAAATTTTTGAAAGCAAAGGATACCCGAGTGCCAAAGGTAGAAGCTCTCAGTGGGCGGAAAAATGTATGGGATGCACCAAAGGTGATAACTCAAAGCTTCTTATTAGTAATCACATCTGCTTTAACTGAACTTTCTTATGCTTGCTTGCTGGGCATCTAACCACAGTGCTTTCAACCTTTGGTTGCAAATATTCTTTAATAGGAGGTATAACTTTCATGCTCATGATATGAACTGAAGCCTAAATGTATGCTGTCATTTCTCACAGGAACTAACTGAGGAACCCACAGTTATTGTAAGTGGTCACCATGGTAAACTTCATGTTGATGGCCTTAGGCTAATTATTGATGAAGGCGGCGGACTAGAGAATAATCCAGTGGCTGCAATTGTTCTCCCCTCAATGAAGATTGTCCGTGATACTGATAATTCGGTGACATAGCTTTGAGTCTCTGATAGATGGTCATACTAAAGTAATTATATGCTTTATTACTTGTAGAATATTATTAATTACATGCAGTGCAGGGCCAGGAATGTCCTTGAATCTACTTCTTCTAGCATATTCACTCGTTTTGAATTGAGTTGTTGTAGATCTTGTAATCACATCCAAGCGATTTGCTTGCCCTTGATTGTGCTCACATATATGAGCCATTATTCTTTGCAACTCTCGTGAACTACTTGCCCCCTTCTTGTTATCTTATAGGCTTACTAGACAGAGAATGAGCTACAGATTAATGAACAGGGGTATTGGCTGCCATTGGTGTTTTAGATTTTATTAGGAGAAGTGATCTATGGTGTAATACCCAGCCCTTTAGAAACCCAAAAAAAAATTATAGGCCTAAATATTATTAATTTTGTAAGCCTAAAAATCTAAATTTTGCCCTATGAATCTTAATATATATGTGTTAGTGAATAAATATGAATTAAAAATAAAAATTAAGAGAAGGGTTTAGAACTTTCACGAAGAAAGAAAAAAAAAAAAGAAGAGAGGAGAGAAAGAGAAGAAATAAAAAAGAGGAAAAAAGAAAGAAAGAAAGAAAGAGAAAGAAAATAAGAATGAAGATAAGAGATTTAAGGTAATTTTTTTTTTATTTTAGAAAGAGATATATTTATATTTAGTGTGAAAATTATTAAAAATTAAAAAAATAAATTTTATTTTAATAATTTAATAATTAAGATTATAATTATTTACAATTTTTGAATTTCTGATTAATAGGTTTTAGAATGCGGTATTTTTGCACGAAGCAAAGATGTTGATATTTTGTGGATCTTCCGTGAACGATGGATGTTTGCGGTGCTCCAAGCACCAGTAGTCAGCAACCCAATCATCAGGCGACACGCAGGAGGGCAAAACAGTACAAGAAATGACAAAATGGACGTTGCATCAGACGTGGGTTGGCGCTTTGACACGTAGGTGAATCTGTGTTGATAAAGATCGGCTGAAAACGACGTCGTGGATGACATTCGTTCTCAAGAGTCTTGACGTCCGGTTAAATTCTTTTCTCGAAGGAATTAATTTAAATTCATAATTTCTTTTTTTAAAAAAAATTAAAAGAACTAAAAGTTAAATATGTTACAGATAGAGGTGAGCAACTGTTCCAAATAGACTAGGACCATCAAGAGCCGACTGAAAAAATTAATTTTGAATTGTAATTAATTTTTCTTTAAGTAGGTTTAGGTACTAAGTATTTAGAATTAGAACCAAATTACAAAAATTAATTAATTTTTTAAAAAAATATAAATTATTTATAATATTATATTTAACATAATTTACTTTTTAAGATAATGTCAATAAAAATTTAAATTTAATAAATTATTTAATTAATAAAAGAATAATATTTAAATTTTTATTAAAATTATAAAAAAATTAATTTCATAAATTTCAATAAACACTTCAAGCTAAAATTATATATATGTTATTGAAATTTATTTTTAAATTTATGTAAATATAATTTTAATGTAAAACATATTTATATTTAGCTCAACAAATAATTAAAATATATAATTAAGGTATTTTTTTATTTTAAGAAAATTTGTCGGTTATAGTAATGTGTCTCTTATTGATTATATTTTTTAAAAAATTAATAATTAATAAATAATCTATATTGTAATTATTTTAATAATTAATAAATTAATTTGAATATCCTAACACTATTTTTGATTCGAATAAAGAGAAAAATAAAAAAATTATTTGTTAATTACACTATAAAATTATCAACGAACAAATTTATTATTTTTTATTTAGTTAAAAATATTATTGACTTTTGAAAAATATTATTTATAATTAAAAATTTCACTAAATAATTGTTCGGTTGCAACATAGAATAATTTAAAATTTTAATTTATAAACAAATATCAATAAGTTTATAAATAAAAAATATTTTTATTCAAATGAAAATAATAAATTACTTTTATTAATAATTTTATGATGCAACAAATAATAATTTTTTATTTATTTTAAATTTTTTAATTTCCATTCTTTAAACCAAACATAACATAAATATTAAAATTTTCATTATTACTTATCTTTCAATCTAACAAGTACGACATTTATTTATTACGATAAAAAGATGCAACTATAATATATTAATATGTTTTAAAGTATAATAATTTTTAAATCATAATTATGGTTAGATAGATATATTAAATATTAAATTTTAATTAAAAATAATTAATGTTAAGTAATAATTAATTTTATTTTTTAAAATTAAAATATCAATATTAAATCCATCCCGAATATTTTAGTAAATCCAAAGTTCGAACTGTTATTGATATTTGCTCCAAATGCGGACATGGTAATATCTGATTGGTCAAACGGAGTTAGAACAAAGTGAAAATTTCAATCAACACATCAGAAACGGCAAATCCGAAAAAGGAACTTTTTCTTCAATTCAGAAAGTAATTAGGAAATTCCAAAAATCCAGAGTCAAATCAACGGCCCCAAAATACTCCTCAGCTTTCATTTCTCATCTTCACCACATTTTTTACACGGTCGAAGTCCCCAAGTGGCAAGGCCACAGTCATGCTCGATGGCCCGAGAAGTGGATGGACGATGGAGAATGATCCTTCGGGACCCAGGTGCCTGTTCCCCATAAAACTGTACACGTATCACTTCATCCCTTGGTGCCAGTGTTGGGCTGCTCGCAGTACACTAACAAACTAATAGTAACGACGCATTTAGAAATCTCGACTGAGATATTTTTTCTTCACGCTTCTCTCGGCGCTTAGAAATCAACGATAATTTCTAGATCTGTGTCTCACTACTAAACTCATATCCCGTTGTTTCTTTTCCTTCCGTTCTCTTTTCTTTTTCTCGGTGAAATAATCCTAGAAAATGGTTTATACATCTGGTATACGGTTTCCTTGTGTGCCGTCCGTGTACAAGTCGCCTCTATCGAACTTCAATGGCGATCAGAGGAGTACAAGTCTGTCTTTCTTGTTGAAGAAGGATTCATTTTCACGTACTCTCTCTTTCTGTTCTACTTTCCTAGTGATTGATGCTTTTTTTTTTTTTTATTTTTCAGTTCCGCTGTGAAGTTTACTGTCACTCTGTTTTTATGATCGAATCAATCTGGTGGTGTTGAGTTACGAATGAAACCGTCAATATATGAGTGTACACGGTGTAAACAACCGTTGTTGTAGATGAACTTGATTGGAGTCTCAACTCTATATGCTGTTTAAGTGTCATTACTCAGCTAGTCGTCCTGTTATTACCAAATTGCTTTTAATTGTGAACATGATTAAGAAACTTGTGTGCTAGTGTAATATTTGTGAAAGTTGACTGTGACTGTGAAAGTTGACTGTAGAGATGTACTCCTCATCGGGAAATCTCTTTGAGTTATTGTTTTGGTAATAAATTGACCGAAAAACATGGCTTTTAGGTACGCAAGAGGCGACAATCTGTAGATTTCTTTTATTTATGGTATTGATGTTTTTGAAAAGTTCAAACAGGTTCTGGAAATTTAGCTGACATTGGATCAGGGATATATTCTAATTGGAGGTCAAAAATGAGGAAGCTCATATTCATTGTTGTTATGTGGTTGATTTGAAGCGTTCAATAGACAATGGTGAATTGGCAATGCATTTTGACATAAATGTCATGGAAAATGACACTCTATTGATTTATATTTCTGTTGTGGTTGTTGCATTTGCTCCCTCCTGAGTGATTTTACATTATTGCGGTTGATCTTTGGGGGAGGCACAATGTTTTAGACTGCTTATTTTGTATGACACGGGGCATTTTCTTGAATGGATGTTGCTATTTGAGATTAGTCAAATTCTTGTTTTAGAAATCGATCTTGGGACCTTGATAGTGATCATACTCGGGTTGATCACTCTGAAGAGTGCAAAATGGAACTATTCTTTGCTTCTGCAATACCTTTTATGGCTCCATAATTTTTGACCCATGCTCAGATTTCCAATTTCTATGTATGATATTATTGTCTGCTTAGGTTAATTGTTGGTTATATGTGTAAAGCTAATTTAATGCTTGTTTGTAGGGAAGATCTTTGCTGGAAAATCTTCAATAGATGATGACACATCATCTTTAACAGTTGCAGCATCTGATAAAGTCCTTGTTCCTGGAAGCCAAAACAATGGTCCTTCATCATTGACTGATCAATTGGAAACTCCAGAGACAGTTTCTGAAGATAGAGAGGTTTGCAACATTTCTGTGCATATGACCATTTCTTGTTATATGACATGTAATGGATTTGGTGGATGTCAATACATGTTATTTGTTTTCAATAAACTAATAATAGAACTAGCATGAGTGCTTATGTATGAAAATCATGATTGGAAATATTTGCTGAAATGATTTTGACTTGTTAATTGAATACCTATAATGATTGTTGTTAAGGTTTGGTTAATTCTTAGGCAGATCGAGTAATTCTTTGTTTTCATTTTACAATACAAAAGGACAAAGATAGAGAGTAGAGGACCACAAAGCTTGTGGAATGAGTGTTGTGAAGAAACATGTTTTTCTGGCTTTTGAATGATGTTGAAATGCTTGATTGGCATAACTTACCTGAATATAAACCCAAGATAACCTCCATCTTCTGTTACAGTAGGCCTCCTTTTCTGTAACATCTCCCCCTGATAATATAGAAAATGCTAAAGCTGCGCAGTTGCTAAGCAACGTACTCTTAGGGTTCAACTGCAGTTTGAAAAAGTAATTGTGGCAGTAGCTGGTGGATTACTGGTCTGCCCCAGCAACTCAAGATTCCAAAAGAGTCATCTTTCTGATAACATCATAAGAAGAGACTATCTGTTGTCTTTTGGGGCACCCTAGACAGAATAAATGATCCAAAGTGCTTTCTCTTTCAAGAGCTACATAGCAAGAAAGGCTTTGGGCTATTAGGATGGGACTTGATAAGGCCAATTGCTTAATTTGGAGAACTGCAGTACACATATAGGTGTAATTCATCTCCAGGGACTTAAAGCAAGATTTGCTTAAAATATAGCTGCCTATACAGTTTTATCCTTGTGTCACTCTTTCTATTACTGAATGGTACTGGAGACTTTACATCTTTGTGTAAAGGGCCATGTCTGTCACCATCCAATTTAATGAATAGTATATCTATGCTCGGAGAGGAAAGCAAGCAGAGCCTTTAGGTCCTAGAGGTTTTACTACGGATTCTTAGATGTAGCTGGATGAGATACCATCATGGATTATGTACTAGGAAAGCAAGTTTCATGTTTCTGGGATTGTTTAACTTGCAGAAGAAATCAAAATAACTAAGTACTTCCTGAACAGGTTGTGCAAATTCGTGAGGCAGTGATAGTGTTTCATTAGAATGAAAGATAGCCTGAAAATTATAATGACAATTGGAAGAATATATCCATGAGGATTTTTCAAGAACTTTATCTCTGGCTTGATTTGAGTGTCCGGAAGTTTCTAAATGTATAAAACTGTGATAGAGCGGTGGCTTAGACTGCAGTTCTTTTCATTTGATATTGTGATAATCCAGAAATCAGGAAGGGCTGAGACTTTATCATAAAGTTACACCTGTTAATACCATCTTGCATTGTGGCATGTAAGCTGAGGTATCGCTGGGGCTTTGACACGTCGCAATAACCTTAAGAGGTTGGATCCATTCATTACATAATTTCCTGGCCTTAATAATTGGTTTCTAATAACTTGTTATGAAAGTATGCTTGGTTGATTGAATTTGTTTATGTCTGCATGCATATATAAGCAAGTGTTTATTTTTATAAATATACTCATACATACATTTCCTTGTACATACATATATGTAGACATGCATAATATGTTATTCCAAATTATGTACAGAGTACATGATAAGGACAAGTCTGCTTACTGAAACATGTTGTATTTAGCAGGCTTAAAGATTTTTGAACATGAAATTTCATAGGATACTTTACTTGTTTATTGAACCACAAAGATTCATCTTTCTCAACTAATTCCTTACCTGTAAATGTTTCAATAGGGGAAACAGGACTAAATGATGTAGATATTTACAAGTGTTGGAAGAAAATGTTTGTAATTGCTCATTTTCAATCTGAATGATACATATTTGTATCTGATGCTTGTAACTAAGCACGAAAGGTTGAGTTTTTCAGAAAGCTTGACTTCTACATACTGTTGTTTTTGTGCCTTTATGTCCATGTTTCAGGTACTCAAGGATGTAGAGAAACTGGAAGACGATGAGAAAGTTGAGATTGTTTCTTCGTCAGTTGTAGATGATGATGAGAATGCTCAGAGTGAGGAGCTGTATGTTCCTTTACAGGGGAAAGTAAGCACTGAAAGGAGTGAAATCAAAAGTGAAGTTGGATCAAGGTCCATTCCTCCACCTGGCACTGGGCAGAGAATATATGAGATAGATCCAGCTTTGTGTGGCCATCGTCGGCATCTTGATTACCGGTGAGATAATTTTCTATCATTTACTTATACAATTATAGCTTCAACTCTATTTGAAAGACTCATTGGCCCAAAAGATTGGTTTCTAGTGCATGATTTTTTTATAATCTAGGTACTTTATTGTAAGCACGTGTTTTTGTTATATTTGTATTCTTCTATGTATCTTTTTTCTTATTTTTCCTGTTTCCTTAGTTGATTATATATCTAAGGTAGGTCAAAGGCTTTAATATATTGTTTTGATTGCAGATATGGAGAGTATAGAAGAATGCGTGAGGAAATTGACAAGTATGAAGGTGGTTTGGAGGTGTTTTCTCGTGGCTATGAAAAGCTTGGCTTCGTGCGCAGGTATCACAAATTTCCCAACTCTACATGCTGGTGGGGCATTTATATCTTATATGCTGCATGTAGATCATGGCTGCCTGCCTGCACAATTACTATTTAATATACAAGGGGTTGTTCTATAATTTTTCTTATTATTTTTTATTCCATAGAATAGTTATTAAAAGGAAATTAACATATGGAGGAGATCTCACATGTTAAGCTGAGAAGAAAAATATAAAACTTCATTTTGCTTAGTATTTGCATCAAACCTTACTTGTATTGTTGAAGTACTGGCGATCGAGTAATTTTTCCAACTCTGTAGGCTGGCATAAGGATTATCATTTATGAATATCAGTTTTGGCCTCTGCAGTTTTCTTGCTTAGGATTTGATTTGGTGTTACATGTGTCATTAAACATGTCTTACTTTTCCTGGACTCTCCTCTCACTAAAGTTTAATCTAATACAAATTATGCCAAGGGTTAAGAAATTGACAGATATTATCCTGGTTTGTGGTTATGCCATAGAAAAAAAGAGACTTGTGCTTGCAGTGGCAGCTTTTTTGCGATTAATGAGTGTTAGGATATCATACATGCTTTCTAGTAATCATAATATATTATTCTTTAGCAGTTTAGGATGTAGCTGATATGTCTAGCAGCAGATTAATTAAAAGAGTTGGGATGTAGAAAATTTATGTAAGTCTGTAGAATTAGCTGTTTTTTTCTTCTTTAAGGTGGCACTGAGTGCTCATGGATCATAACTGTCTTATATTTTGTTCCCATAGATATGTTCTCTTTATTGGTATATTTCCATGTATTTTTCTTATTTTCAATTTAAAATATAGTCAAAATGTTACAATCTCCCTTATATTCCACTCCAATTTTATTTCCTTGAAAATTAGTTTAGTGACGAGTTCATGTGCAGTTGCTGAAAATAATTTCAACTGGTTTTGCAGTGCCAAAGGTGTAACGTATAGAGAGTGGGCACCGGGAGCTAAGGTAGGTTTTGATTTTATGTGTTTAAGGTTTTAACTGTTTTTCCTAATTACCTCTTGACAAGACTAAGTGTTTATACGAGGATAAGCCATTCAAGTCTATGTTGGAATCTGATCTGCTAAATCTCGGTACATATAGTTGGAAAAAATGAAAAATATATTCTACCATGAGATTTGTCCTCTAACTGGATTGATATATGAGAATGGAAGAATGAGGTCAAGGCTTTAACTTTGTTCGCAGAATACGTGATGGCCTTTGTATATGATAATTTCAGTAATATGATTCATGTTCATTCTGGATGCTGTTGATATGTCCTTTCTGTCTTATGACACTGGAATTAAATCAAATTTAATACTTTTTCTAGCTATAACTACTGATAATTTGATCGTTAATATAGTCTCAAATATTAAACATGCCCCTTCAGTTACCTCTTTGCCCCTCTGAAACTTGGTTATATTAAATAAATACTTTTGATGGACATGTAAAATTTAGTTGTTTTCTTTTCATTCATGTATAATGATTGCTTCATTTTTTTAGTCAGCATCTCTGATTGGAGACTTCAATTATTGGAACCCTAATGCAGATATTATGAAACAGGTATGTTATCTTTTCTTTTGCAACTTCAAGTTTCTGCTGAGATTAACTCTCCTTAATTGCACTGACACTGTTATTAGTTTTCCTTGCTGTTCCTTCTTGGAAAGAAAACTAATATAAAAGTGCTTAATGTTTATGAAGGATGCCTGGGTCCAATAATTTGTTTAACTGTGTGTTACTTTGTTGATATACTTCAATTTGTTTTGTTTGTAGGTTGATTAAAGAATCTATTTTTGGAAAGATGCCACATGTTATTTAAGTTTTAAAATATATATATATATATATATAGCAAAGAAAAGATGCTGTGTGTTTCTCACTTTACATGAAAGAGTTGGCAGTTTTCAACTTTGTTTAGGGCCTATTGCCCCATCATGGTAGCTCTAGGATGGGGAAAAAAATAATAACCATGTCATAATTTTATCATGTTAGCTTCTGACCATCACTGGGATTTAGTATTTTCATCTTGGCTGTGAATACTTTCCTTTTTCACTTTTTATAATCATCATCTAGTGTTTCAATACGACATGAAATTCATCCATGATTTATGAGCAGAACGAGTTTGGGGTCTGGGAGATCTTTTTGCCAAACAATGCTGATGGTTCACCGCCAATTCCTCACGGTTCTCGTGTGAAGGTAACATTTTAAGTCTTGCTCTACAAAGTGTTTTGACTGTTTGGCAACAATTATTGCTCATCAGATTATTGTACTTTTAATATTTTTCAAAGCAAAGCAAATAAAGAATTTGCATCTCTTCATTTTAGTTGACATTTCATTGTTAGTTGGCATTCATTTAATAACTTGGTTTGAAAATTGTACAGTGAAAGGCATTTTAATACATACAGCTTCTTTCCCTTTTCCTTTCGTTTTCTCTTTTTGTGGAACTATATTGGAAAAGAAGATAATGTAAGTTCTTACAATGAAACCCTCTGGTACATTGGGCGATAACTTTTCCACAATGCAATTTTGTCAGATTTAGTGCATCAGTTGCAGTAGTAGTTTGGTAGTCATTATAACTGACCAATATGCCAAACTAATCAGAAACCAGAAAATATTAACTGTGGTTTATGCTTGAAGATTTTGCCTACATATAGTTTCAAGAGTCACAAGCCAGAACGAAATAGAAAAGGTCAGGAGAGCTCAATCTTTGATTGAGAGTTTTCCCGCATATTTCTTGTTTTCTCTTGGTTTCAAAGATGATCATGATGGATGCATTATTGAATTTCCTTCTCGTTGTGTTTGATGATGCATATTGCTTTTCACAAACTCCATTCACTCCCAATTGTATGAGGCAATAAATTAACTCTAAAGATTTTCAAATGGGTGTTTCTTTCTCTTTCTTTATCATTATTATTATTTTTCCTCGTTTTATCTGATCATTAATTATCTGAATCCCCAGTTAAAATTGATTTTTATTTGTTTATTTATTTATTTTTTGCATAATTGGGAAGCAGCTATAAGCAAAAGGGGTTTGCATTCCGAAAGCTGTGTAGATTCTGGGTTTTATTTGGGATATTTTTGGCCCGTTGAGAATCTTCATTCTGGAGTTTGCTGGGTTTTTGGTTTTCGGTTTTCTGGGACTCAATGATATGTGATTTTTGGCTTTGTACAAATGAATTCGTGCATTTTACTCAGAGGCACTGTGTAGTTAGATCCTTATTATGGTTTAGTAGGAAAGTTATGTTATGTGCTGATTTTGATACTTGCGGTTCATTCTTGTGTTTTTGTTTGGAACTAGAACACATAATATGGTTTTGTTTGTTATCATAACAAGTATGCCTGTTTACCGTAATCAATTCATGGGGCTGTCTCCTTGTATCCATGATTCTGCATCCGTAACTCTATGGTTTTGCTGTCAAATTGTCTTGATTTTGATCATTTATTTATAGATTCACATGGATACTCCATCTGGTATTAAAGATTCCATTCCTGCTTGGATCAAGTTCTCTGTGCAAGCTCCGGGTGAAATCCCATACAATGGCATATACTATGATCCTCCAGAAGAGGTGTGGTTCTGTAGTCTTTTCTCTCTCTAAGTACTTCAAAATATTTCTTGAAAAATTATGATTTGGAATGAGACGTTGCTGAAATGATATGGAACCTTGGTAAATAAATGCAATATTAATATCAAAATTTGGTGATAATGTTAGGAATGCTTTGAGAATAATATGGAAATTTTAGTGATAATTTTGAGGATACTACTCCAATCAGATTTTACTATGCGATGATTTTAATGCCTGTGCATTTCCTCTTACAAATGTAAGATGATAAACAATCTACAGATCGTTAATTGTTACCTTATGGGCTGCTATGTATGATTCTAGATGATCTAGCAGATTATTTTAACTTCCATTAAACACTCAATATGATAAACTTAGTTGTAGTCCATCTGTATTTGGTGCTTATTATGATTAATGATGCTCAATCTTTTACAGGAAAAGTATGTGTTTCAACATCCTCAGCCAAAGAAGCCAAATTCACTTAGAATTTATGAGGCACATGTTGGAATGAGTAGCACAGTATGTATCTCCCTTTACTCTCACATGTGGTGATCTGTTACTCTCCGGTACTCTGTTTCTTTGGTGGGGAGAAGTTAGATTTAAGTTAGCACTGTCATAACTCTCTAGAGTGCACCTTTTCTTTTCTTCCTTTTAAGATGTATACCTGAATGCAATATGTTGGATTGTACTGTTATAAAACACTTCGAGCCTGCTTTTATAAGGTAGAGACAGACCTTAGCCTTGAGCCAAAGGGAAAAAGAAGTCTTATTGAGCATATGATTTACTTCCAATCTTTATATTACATTGTGACTATCAGTTGCACTAAACTGTGAAAAACCTTTCCATGGAGCATGTCAAAGCACCAAAAGGGTCCAGTTGTTACCTTGCTGGGGTTTGCATTCCCAGAAGGCTAAGAAAAGTTGATGCAGTTGTTATGATCATGCATATCCGATAATTGTGAATTGGCATGGTAACACATAGAGAGCACCTATCAAATTAAGCATGCACCACAAGCCATGAGAGGGTAACATCCACAACTGGTAAAATGCATTATTTGGGGGAGGCGAATGTAGGCCTTCCTCCCAATTTGATTGATATCCAAAATTGAAGAATACTATGCACCAATTAACTTCCAATGTAGATGCTGAAATAACTGCTAAATTAAGTATTTTTTTCACTGTTAAATTTATAGTATCTATTTTTTTTTCTCGGGAAACAAATTGGACAGAAGCGGACTCCTTTAGGAAATTTGGACTTCATTTTACTTGTAAATGTGTTTTGTTTCCCCTGTAGGAGGGACTTGGTTCAGGGTATGGATGGCATATAATAACAAACACTGGAAATGGGTTTATGATTTTGGTTATTTTCCTTTCATTAGAGTATTCTGATGATCTATGGTCCTGCTTAGAATTGCAGTGTCATTACATTACATTCATTTGTCTGCCTTTTTTCTTTCCTTCTTTCTTAGTACAGACAATTCT